>PVIW01000513.1:0-172262 GCA_004026585.1 Noctilio leporinus
CCCCTGACCACTGAAGGCCTATTCCTTGTATTCATATACTTGGTTCTGTTTTGCTTGTTGTTAGTTTTGCTCATTATTGTCCCGTAATGGGTGAGATCATATGATATTTGTCCTTCACTGACTGGCTTATTTCACTAAGCATTATACTCTCCAGTTCCATCCATGTTGTTGCAAAGGGTATAAGTTCCTTCTTTCTTTCTGCTATAGACTATGACTATATAGTTGGGAAACACATATAAGCTTTTGCATAATACAAAGTGTTTGGAATGGTGCCTGAAATGGAGAAGTTATTCAGAAATATCAGCCATCAGGAAGAAGAAAAAGAATTTGCTACAAGAGGGAAAGAACATTCTCCTCAGAAGGACTGGTATGGGCAAAATACAGGGTCATGGAAGAGGTGGCAATGTTAGGAGGACAGAAGGCAGCCGGAGAGAATGGGGTTTAGCGGGGTGGCAGGCTTGGAGTCAGAGGATGTAGAGGGCCCTTGGGTGGGGCTGGTTCACTGGCCCGCACTCACCCCAGCACGGCCCTGCTGTTGGCGCTCCTATCGTGCTCCTGTCATATTATCTGCATCCAGTTCCATGAGTGTGGCTTTGGCGTGGCTTTGCCTGGTTACACCATGAGCCACCGAAGGGCCAGGATTACCTTCGAACCTCCAGCAGCTATGCTGTCACTTATGTAGAGTGGGTGCTTAATAATTTCTTACTGAAGAGAGAAGGAGATGAAGTGTGGAACCCCGCACTGAGACAGGGGTGGTGCAGAGGGAGGGAAGAGGCCAGATGTGAAGATAATTTTGAAAGGGAAGCAACAGAACCCAAAGGGAAATTAGGGTGATAAAGCACCCATCATATCTCCTGGTCCTCATTTGGCTGTGGCGGGTGGTAGGAGCATTCGTATATCCTGCTCATGGAGCAGACATGTCTGAAGATCAAATGATAAACTCTTTGTTTAATATGTTTATTGACTTTAGAGAGAGAGGAAGGGAGAGAGAAAGGGGGAACCATCAATATGAGTGAAAAACATCAATTGGTTGCCTCCCCCATGAGCCTCAACTGGGCACCAAACCCACAACTTAGGCTTGTGTTCTGACTGGGACTTGAACCTGGGACCTTTCAGTTTATGGACAATGCTCCAAATGAGCCACATCAGCCAGGACGATAAACTCTTTATAAAGATATAAAACTGGCCTTAGTCAGGGTCAGTAGTTTCTCAATGAGGGTGAATGGAAAGGCAGCTAGAAGGCCTCCAAATTGTCACCCTCATAGCAATCCTTTGTGTCCTCTGTGGTAATAGAGCATTGCTTGGACAGATGGCTACTCAACTAAAGACTCCATTTCCCAAACTGTCCTGTAACCAGGCATGACCCTTTGACAGGGTTCCAGAAAGTAGAAGGTGAGAAAAGACAACTGGTACAACTTCCAGTTTGTACCACTGAAAATCATGGGCCAGTGCACTTCTTCCTGTCTCCTGGTCCTGCTAGGAGTGGTGGCCGGTCCCCATGGATGTGGTGGCCAGATCTGAGACAGGCTCCCCATTTTGAGGAAGGCAAAAGAGTAAGATGGAAAGATCCTTAGTTCCTGAAACATGAACTACCATCAGGCCTAGCTGTCCATGCTTGAACTTTCTGTGAGAAAGAAAGAAATCTCTACCTTGACTAAGTCACTACCATCCTGGTCTTTGTTACAATTATCAACCAGCATTCTCACATTCCTTCCAACCACCATAATTCCTCACACCAATGGTGCTGCCCGAAACCCCACATCTGAAAGTTTCTTCCCCTGCATAAAGTACCATTCTTCTTCATTCTGAGGAAGAAAAACACGGTAAGAAAGAAAAGAAAAGAAAGGAAAGAAAGAACAATATCAATTATTATTTTACATTGAAAGATTGAACTAAAAATTACTTCCTTTAATGAAATGTACATCAGAAAGGAAATCTAAAAACATCAACTAAGGGATAAATCCTTTCTTTGGAGAATAAAAACTAAGGATAAAAGTTAATATCCCTGCCCTGGCTGGTGTGGCTCAGTAGCTTGAGTGCCAGCCTGAAAACTAAAAGGTCGCTGGTTCAATTCTTGTCAGGACACATGCTTGGGTTGTGGGCCAGATCTGTAGTCCAGGGCTTGCAAGAGGCAACCAATCAATCAATATACCTCTTACACATCGATGTTTCTCTCCCTCTCTTTCTCCCTCCCGTCCCCTCTAAAAATAAATAGTCTTTTTTTTTTTTTTTAATATCCCTGAAAACAGTAATCTACACTTTCTGAAGTTTTATGGGCCCTATGAAGAGAGTTTGAAAATGCCCATAGGCAAAGTTCTTCTGGGCCTAATCCTGTCCAAGGTCTCTCCCAGTAGGGACAGAAGGGACAGTGGGATTTCCAGACACAAGAGCTCACTGTTGATTAGATCAGTGTGGGAAGACTGTGTGCAGGGGGTGGGGTGGCTGCATGGAGAGAGGAAAGGCTGCTCCAAACTGACATTTTTTTGGATAATGGAAGCAATCGATGTCATAGTGTAATTTTTAAGCTGGTAAGGAAGCCAAAAATTCTCTCTTTCTCTCTTCTTTTTTTCCTTGCTTTAGCTATATTTAGGTGCCAATTATACAAAGAAAAGCCAAACTCAGTTTGTTAATGTCAGGCTATAAGATACATGTGATCTGGCACAGGGCAACCCCTTTGCAATTTTGGAACTTGTCATCAGGATTAATGGACCTGGAGCAAAAAATGTCTAGAGCAACGCTTGGTCCTTCAAAGACCCTGAAGCTCATGTTGGGGAGGGCTGGGAAGCCTCCGGGAGCTGGGCAAGCACATTCCCATGATTCTAGATCACTGGGCAGACCTCCAGGCCTGCTGCTCCCTCCCCATCCCCAACTCTATAGGAAGTTCAGAAATGCCGCTTTTTTCCGCAGGTCGTCAAGCAGATGCCCATCTCCCTGTGAAAGAGGCTGGCCCTGAAACCAGGGAGTAGACTATTTCTTGGAATGACTCATGAGTCTTCCCTTTGTGATCTGAGAAGTCATGGGAGGGTGGCAACCCCCAATGCAAAACCATCCATCTCTTCTGGATCGGTGTTGTACCTCCTTTTCTTGGCCCACTCATTTCCTGGGAGCCTTGGGCTGAGCTTGGTGAAGCCAGTGTCTTGGAGACCAAAATAGCTGTCTGGAAGAGAGGTCAAGTCTCCCTCATCCCTGTAGCTAGAATACTGTTTCTCTCCTCCACTAGAAGACAGGAGGGCTGTATCACACTTAATATAATCCTGCTTCATCAGTTATCTTGATGGACTTCGAGTTTCTGAACAGAGAGATTCTAAAGAGAGTTGTTCAGTGCTGTGTCTACTTCCCCTCCCTGCCTAAAGAGCTAATGATTCACCTCCCTTTTTAGTGGCCTCTCAGTGATTCTCAGGCTTTGATGCACCTCCGAATTATTTGTGGAGTGTTTTAAAAATAGATTTGCCCATGTTTTATACTATGCAGGCATAGGGTGGGCACTGTGCTATGACCAGCTGTTATTTCTAATCTGCCCAACGCCTGTGACCTGTTCATGTGAAATCGCCTCATTTTCCCCTGGGGAAAAATACCCATTCCCTGCATGCTGCTTGAAAGAGGAGTCAGTGAAGGTGCCCCCTGATCCTCTAACCCAGGCATGGGCATGGCACCCAGACTCTCGAGAGGTCAGAATCCTGGGGGGAGAAAAGCAGGAGTGAACATTTGTTGAAGCTGATTCCCCCAGCAAGGCGCCTAGCAGTTAACGGCCCCATTACACCACACGGAGATTCCTGTCTCATCCTCTCCAAGGCTCTTCTTTCCTTCAGTTCTCTGAGCAGTCTACGTCTTCCCGATGACTTTCTCATTTGCTTAAAGTCAGCCAAAAGTTTTGTTTTTACAACCCAATCACCCTAACAACCGCACCTGGGCATCATTGATTTTTGAAGTTTCCCGGGTGTCCCGGCCAGCTGCGTATCAGCTTCTGGGATAAGGTTCCACACGCATTTTCTCATTTAACCTTCATTTAACAAATCCAACAAGTTAAGAAACTGAGGCCTAGAGAGGTTTAGTGTCTCACTGTAGGTCAGTTAGTAAATGGTAATTCTGGGATTTGAACCCAGTCTGAAGCCTCTCAACCCCATTGATACACTGCCTCCCAGGGGCAATGATATCCCCCCTCTCTTGGCCTCTCTATCTCTAATTGTACCTGTTCTGCATATATTTAGTGATTTGCATCATTGGACCATACCATGTAAGCTCCTTGAGGACAGGCTCAGAGTAGGATATACTTTCATTTTCATGTGCCCTAATATGGTACCTATTCTTCTTCTATACTGCATACAGAAGTTCCCCTATACTTGTTGAATGAATGATTGAATGAATGATTGTTGGTGGTCACTACACAGGGTGAATCAGTGAGTGACCAACCATTGATGAGTTCATACCGAGGTGAGAGAAGCAGGGAATGTAGACATGGGCTCACATCAACATGTGGTCAAAAAGGCATTTCTTCCACTGGAGACTCGTTAATGACTTTCCCTAACCCCAGTTCAACACTCAGCCTGAGCTAACCCTTCCCAGACATCCTCTTCTCCTCCCTGTTTCAGGTCTAACTGCCTCCCTGTTCCAGACCTAGTTAGCTGAAGAGAAACATATTCTTCACACACTTAACACCATAATTGCTCCTAGTCTTGCAAACACAGAATCTAGATGACCCAGGGCAGTAGGCTAATAGAATGAAGCTAGCACTCACCTCTGGGTTTTGCCCACTTAAGAAAAATGCTACTAGATCTTCTAGAACAGTCAATATAGCGTACTAAAGCTTGCCTCCTACCTGTCATAAGTGAACTGAAAGAAAATTAAGATATTAGTGCCTAGGCCCTGGCTGGTGGCACAATGGATAGGGCACCAGCCTGAGAACCCAGAGGTCACTGGTTTGATTCCCCAGCCAGGGCACATAACCAGGTTGCAAGCTAGGCCTCCAACCAGGTCCGTGGCTGGAGGCAGGTGAAAGGCAACCATACATTGATTTCTCCCTCCCTCTCTGCCTCCCTCTCCCTTCCCGTCTAAAAAATAATAAATAAAATCTTTAAAATAAGAAAAAAAGATAGTGCCTGACCACAACTCAGATTCAGATTTGAACCTCACCTATCTATCCATCTGTTCACAAAATATTGAGCATCGACTGTCCCGGGCACTGGGCTTGCTGCCGAATTAGGACAGAGTGTCAGTCCTTAAGGAGCTCATGGCCAAATAATGGAGACAAACCTGCCATCGGGCTATTTCAGCACAGACTCACAGTGTGAGTCTGACTAGGGCTAAACTGAGAGGGGCACGGGCTACCGGAATGTGGCCCCACAACATCAGGCGAGGCTGCACGGACAGGGTATGTTTGGATAAGCTGGGCCAGGTCTTTCCTCGGACACAGTAGTAGCCCGTTACTTAAAACTCCATGGAAAGCCTTTTACCCCGATTGTCCGTATAGAAAACTTTGCTCACCACCATTGCATCAGATTGCAAGTGGCCATAGGACAGGGCCCACCAGTCAAAAGGGGATAAGGCTGAGCTACCAGGGGTCAGTTGTATTTTAGCCAATATTAATCAAGTGCTTACTGCACGCCTGACAGTATACTAAGAAATTCACCAAAGTATGTCATAAAATCCTAACCACAGACAGACAAATTTCATAGAATAGGCATTTGACTAATGTTTCCTAGATGAGTAAACTGAGGCTCCAAGAGGTGAAGAAACTTGCCCAAGAGGTGAAGAAACTTGCCCAAGAGCTCCCTGGAACAGAGCCAGGGCTCAGGACCAGGTCTCATCACTACATGCCTGCTTCCCAAGCTCAGGCCCGAGGCGTGTACTTTATAGACAAAAGTTCCACCTCAAGAGAGACTTCTCAAATCCATTATAACAACACATGGAATTTTAGAGTTTTGTTCTAAATCTTTCCATCTGCCTCAACTCAATTCTTATCGTCACAAATAAATAAATAAATAAATAAATAAATAAAAAGTTCAATTAAAAATGTTCATAATTATTACTGACAGTACATTACGGACAATTGCCAGCATGCAGGATGGAGCCCACATGCCTGAACAAGCTAGTGGAGGTGGGAGAAATCCTCCGCCTGGTGCAACGAATGAGCCACCTGACAATTGGACATGCCAAGCCTAGCTCCAAGGTCCTCTCCTCCAAGAAGCCTCCCCAGATCTCCCCCATGGAGGTAAAGAAATCTCTCCCATCTACATCATCTGACTGGTGCCTGTCTCTCCTGGGACTCTACAAGCTGTGGAGACCGAGCCAAGTTTTTCCTAGTCTCCTTTGTATTTCCCAGGAAGCCAGATGGGTGCTAAATTCAGTCAAGAAATGCTCATTAAGAAGAGTATTGAAGACTTGAGTAATGGTGGGCCCATTCTCAACCCAAGTAATTGCGTTCTTACCAGCTCACTTGTCGTAAAATACTTCATGACATACCTCTACACACATTTTTCTGTACGTAGAGGGCAAATGAGTGGCACTCAGAAAGACTTTTAGCTGTGATTTGAAATGCATATTATGATCAAGCATAAACTTCGCTATTCAAGAATTAGAAAATGAAGTTGTGCTGGTAAACACACACATGTACTCTCTTGATGTCCAAGGGCTTGTTCATTTCCTAAGTTTCTCAAAAATGTCAATCTGTAAAACAACCTCAAAAATCACCTATGGCAAATTCTTGCCAGACTTAAGTCTCAGAAGGGCTCTCTCTCTCAAAAGTCAGTTAGAAAGTCTGGGATCCATAATTAAATCCAAGTCGTTTGTTATTACTGCCTGCAGACTCCCTTCTAAGCTTTGAACCTCAGTGCATGAGCCTTGACAGCCAGACCACTTCACCAGCCACTCGGAACTTGTTTACTCCCGCCGCTCCCAGAAGCTCCCTTTGGGGGTGGCTCCCAAGGGGCCCCTGGGAGTCCTCTCTCACCTCCCTTGCCCTACATGTGTCCAGATGGCTCGGCTGCACTTCAGAGTCCCAGAGAGAACGCCATTTGGGGGTAAGATTGTGCACAGCTCACTGTGAAACACAATCAGAGGGCTTCAGAATTGTGCTGTATCTTTGTACTGAAAAGCACAGGCAGCTTGTTGGAGGACCCCCTGGGAGAGAAACCAGAAGCCATTCTGGTAACGCTCACTACTTCTGTGCTGCTCAGGATGGCAAGGGCCATGGGGGGAAGAAGCACCTTTTTCCTGTCTCTCTTGTCACCCCAGCGTCTAGACATGGTGCTGAGACATAACAGGTGCCCCCACGGATGTTTGGAAAATGACTGAGTCCCTCAAAAGGGAATCTTTTAATAAGCCAGCCACATCATCGCTGGGACCGACAGTGTTTACTCACCACGCTGTCCAGGTATTTGACATCAACCTTAAGCTTTGTCACCCGGGGATGACATTTATCCTGGCTCACTCCAGAGAACCCCCCGCCCCCATGTCAAGTTTCTGAGTAACTAGGTAAAACTAGAACGTATTTATTTTCTCTTCAGGAATAGTCATTCATTCGAGCTTTCTGTGATGATGAGGATATTCTATTTAAAAGGGCCCATGGAAGCTGGTATCTGTTGTCCTAGGTGGTACAACACTGGATACTCTAGGTTAGTGACACATTCCCCAAGCAGGAGCCTGGCAGGAGCTGGTCAATCTCCTGTTAATTGCAGACTTTCGGATAATCAAGCCTCTTTGGGCAACATTCTGGTTAAGAGAAAGTGGTCAGTTTCTCACTGTGCCAGGCCCAGCAGGCAGAGGCGCGAGCCCCAGAGCCACGCCCAGATCACTTGTCTGGACACATGGGTTACTTGAGTGTGATGAGTGCGTTCTGGGGAGGGTGTGGTGGCCATGAGTCCTGCTCTGTCACCCAGGGTGAGGCTGAGGAACAGGAGAATAGCCTGGGGGTGCTAGAGCTCTCAACATCTAACATGATGTAGAATCTGCTTGTCTGTCCATCACCCCAGGTATTACCGTTGCTCAGACCACAGCGAGCAGCACTGCCCAGGACAGGTAACCACTTAGTGTCCCTGACTGAGGAGTCACCCTCTGTAGGTCACCCTTTTCCGGGAAGCTGCATGTACCTCACCAGTCCCCACACGTGCCTACCAGTCCCCAGCCACAAGGTCCTACTCTCCTGTCCCACCTGCAGAATCCTCCTCAATCTTCAGAATCCTGCCACGTGCCACCTCCTCAGAAGCCATCCCCACCCCCAGATCACACATGCATCACCAGGTGTGAGCTGGAGGCTGAGGCACAATGCAAGGCAGGAAGTGGACTTAGTCATCTTTGCATCCTCAGTGCCAAGCCCCGGCGCCGGGCCCCGCCTTGGCATTTATTGCGCCATCCCTCTTGCTCAGGTGCTTCAGAGTCCTCTCTTTCAAGGGACAGTGCCTGCAGCAACGCATCCCTCAGACAGGAATGCAGCGACCAGCACACAAAGCGGAAGAGATCAGATGAGGGAAATGAGAGCGGCTTAGACACGGGTGGAAGGCTTTACATTCCTCTCACGCAGGCTGTGTTCCTGCTGAAATCCAGCTTCAGGCCCAGATCATAATCCAAGGCCCTCCGCAGGGTGGGGAGGGACAGGTCTCCTGAGGAGATTTTCATGACCTCCTGACTATCCCAGCCAAGCCTGCACCCTCAGTGCACATGCTCACACCAGGCCCCATTTCCACCAACCTCTTGCCGCAGTTGGCTGGGCTGGTCAACTCAGAGCTCTTGCACCATGTTGCTGTCCACTGGCTACCTTCCTCAAACTTGTATGTGAAGTACCTTCCAGTATGGCCTCGTTAACCCTCCCTGAAGGGAAGAAGGTTCCCAGAAGTAGGGGAAGTTGGGGTTCAGGGGACCTAGATAATTTTTTAAGTATATTTAATTTATTATGCTATTATAGCTGTCCCGGTTTTTCCCCTTTGCTTTCCTCCAGTGAGGACTCCCCTTCCCTCCAGCATTCCCGTCCCCCTTAGTTCACGTCCATGGGTCATGCATATAAGTTCTTTGGCTTCACCCATTCCTATATTATTATTAACTTCCCCCTGTTTCTTTCGTTCCTACCAATTATGTTTCCTTTTTCTTTTTCTTTTTTTTCTTTTTTTGTATTTTTAAAGTTTTATTTAGAACTTTTTTTTTTAAATGATTTTATTCGTTAGTCTTAGAGAGAGGGGAAGGAAGGGAGGAAGAAAGGGAGAGAAACATCAATGTATGGTTGCCTTTCACCTGCCTCCAGCTGGGGACTTGGCTGGAGACCTGGCTTGCAATCTGGGTAAGTTTCCTGACTGGGATTCAAACCAGTGACCCTCAATTATGTTTCTTAATCCCTGCACCATTTCCCCATTTCTCCCCTTTCCCCCTCCCAGCTGATAACCCTTCAAATGGTCCCCATATCTATGATTCTGTTCCTATTCTGGTTGTTTGCTTAGTTTTTGCTTTTATTTTAATTTTTTTAGGTTCTATTATTGATAATTGTCAGTTATCATTTTAATGTCCATAGTTTTGATCTTGTTTTTCTTAAATAAGTCCCTTTAACATTCCATATAATAAGGTCTTGGTGATAAAACACTCCTTTAGTTTTACCTTGTCTGGGAAGGTTTTTATCTGCTATTCCATTCTAAGTGACAGCTTTGCTGGATACATTTTTGGTTGTAAATCCTTGCTTTTTTTTTTTTTTTTTTTTAAGATTTTATTATTTTCAAAGAGAGGGGAAGGGAGGGAGGCAGAGAGGGAGAGAAATATCAATGTATGGTTGCCTTTCACCTGCCTCCAGCTACAGCCCTGGCTGGAGACCTGGCTTTGCAACCTGGTTATGTGCCCTGGCTGGGAATTGAACCAGTGACCTTTGGGTTCACAGGCCGGCACCTATGTCCTTGTTTTTTATCACTTCAAATAATTCTTGCCAGTCCCTTCTTGCCTACAAAGCTTCTTTTGAGAAATTAGCTAACAGTCTTATGGGAACTCCTTTATAGGTAACTCTTCTCTCCTCTTGCTGCTTTTAAGGTTCTCTCTTTATGTTTAACTTTTGGCATTTTAATTATGAAGTGTCTTGGTGTGATTCTCTTTGGCCCTAGCTTGTTTGGGATTCTGTGCTTCCTGGACTTATCTACTTCCTTCACCAAATTAGAGAAGTTTTTCTTTATTATTTTTTCACGTAAGCTTTCAATTTCTTGCTCTTCCTCTTCTCCTTCCCATATCCCTATGATTCAGATGTTGGGACATTGAAAGTTGTCCCAGAGGTTCCTAAGCCTGTCCTCATTTTTTTCAATTCTTGTTTCTTCATTCTGTACTGGTTGACTGTTTATTTCTTCCTTATGTTCCAAATCATTGATGTGAACCCTGGCTTCCTTCCTATCACCATTGGTTTCTTGTGGATTTTCCTTTGTTTCACTTACATAACCTTCATTTCTTCCTTTTGAATCTGATGTACTCAAGCATGTCTGTCAAGTCTGTGAGCATTTTTATCACCAGTGTTTTGAACTCTGGGTCTATTAGGTTGGCTGTCTCCTCATCACTTAGCCCTCCCACTGGAACTCTTTTGGGTCATACTTCTCTGTCTCCTCAACTTGACAGGCTCCTGTGTTTGCCTCAGTGACTTAGGTAGAGCTGTCGAACCTGTTACATTTAAGGGGTGGAAACTTAGGTATTTGTCAGTGCAGGGTTTCATTACGCTGGACGCAGTGTGTGGGGGAGGGGTCTGAGAGGGAGCCATGCTGCTTGCCCAGCACTGGCCCTTTTTCCAGGCACTTCTCCTGCTTCCTGTATGGAGCCGATGCCTCTCTAGCTATTGCCCTGGCCATGGTTCCCAGAGTGAGTGGGTCTGCCAACATTCTAGGACTGTGGGGACTCTAAATGAACAGACTCTGCTGAGACCTGCAGTTCCTTCCTCTGCCCCAACCCCTGTGGTTTTCACAGTCAGAATCAATGAGGTTTTTTATCTCCCCCAGCACTGGAACTGTGAGCTGCAGCCTGGTCTGGGGCTGGGACCGTTCCCCAGGTTCCCCTCCTGACTTTCATTATGTGTGACGGCGCTTTCCACCTGCCCACCACAGCCCCTGCTTTGTCGCTGCTTTTGCCGTGCCACCAATATACCACAACCTCTCTGTCCTGGCTCTGCCCCTCCTACCCATCTGGGTGAGTGTTACTTCTTTATATCTTTATTGGACTTCGGTGCGGTTCGATTTTCTGGTAGTTCTGGTTGTTTTTAGTTTTGAAGTAGTTGTATTTCTTCTTGTAGAGGGTGGTGAAGCGCGTGGACCTATGCTTCCATCTTGGCCACAAGTCAGGACCTAATTTCTGCTCTTCACAGAACTCTTACGTAGCTTATGAGGAACTTTGAGTGAGACTTTAGTCTAGTCTCAGAGACCAGACTGGGATCATAGGTAGGTGAAGGCGCAGTGGTCTTGGCTCCAAGGGCTTGATTTATGTTGTCACATGCATTTCATTAGTTTCTGTGTATGTCCCAAGCATGGAACGCCAGGCACTGTTTCCAGCACCCTGAGGAACACAGAGGAAGAATCCCCCCACCCCGGTTGTGAGGAGCTTATAGTCTCGCAGGGAAGCCTGGTGCAGAACAGACACTGAAGGACCAGCTAGGGAGCCAAGAGTGGCAAAGCTGGGGTACAGCTCTAGTTTTCTTTCTGTGTAAGTTATACTGTTTGCTCCCCAAAAGGAAGTAATTTCACATAAAACACGTTAAACATTTAAAACCAAAGCCAAGTTGAAGCAGGGAGCAAGCAACAAGTGAGCTAATGACCTACGTTAAGAAGTTCCTGCTTATTCTTCACAGCACTGAGCCTCAAGCATCCTCCAGGTTGAGGATTAGAAAGGGAGCATAGGATGGTGTGAGTGGGACACAGCCCTGGCTGCGGGAGTGTCCTGGGCAGTCTCTCCCTGAGGTCCTGTCCTGGGCCAGCAGCTGAGAACCCTGACTCTCCTGGCTCTCTGGGAGCAGAGCCTGCAGTGTATGGAGAGAAAGTCCCATGAGGAGCTTCGCTGTGCCTGTCCCTTCCCCCCAGAACTTAGGTCCTATACAGCCTCCCACCCTAGCCCTCGGACCTCCTGCACCTGAGCTGGTAGCTATTCCAGGCAATGAACTTCCAGTCAGAGACCAGGGGTCGGAGCCTGTGAACTGAGGGCTGGGCAAGTTGGAAGATGATTGGAGTTTCTGCCCCAAGGCAAGAAAGGGATGCTGCCAACTCTGTAGTCTATAATTTGTGGCTGGTTTTTGCTAATTTCAATGGTCCCCCTCTCTCCCTAAGTGGATCTGTAGTTGACTTTAAGATGGCTTTGGTGTGATGAAAGTCAGTGATTCTCAAGCTATGTGATAGAGAAACAGTGGTTCCCCATCCCCGAATCCATCCCAGGTCAAGACCTGTTGAAATATACAATAAAAAATGAACTATAGCAAACTGAGAAATATTTTTAAATAACTAAAGAGAAGCTTTACTTGGAGAGCCCATGGATGTTTCAGCAACTTCAAATTTCTACAAAAATTTCAGAAGACCTCCTTTTAGCTCCTGCGCTGTCTCACGCTGTGGAGGGGCCACAGCCTGTACTCGCCTCCCCCTGGGGGACTTAGCAGGCAGTTGAACAGCTCACTCCAGGTGATGATGCAGCCCTCCACCCAGGCTGACATATCCTACATGCTCAATCAGACCTCTTAAGGGGGCAAGGGGCAGGTCCAATGTCACCTAGCAAGTTTACAGGAGAGCCAGGACTAGAACCAGGGCCCCAACCACTAGCCCAGGGCTCTGCGCACTGCCCCTAGCAGTTCACCAGTTTGGGACTGTAATAACTAACTAGGGTCCCTACTTAGTGCTGGGTGCACATGCACAGGAATAGCTGAAGGCCCTTCTCTACACTGTGGGAGCCCCCAGCAGAAAGCAGCCCATTCCAGGCTGAGGCAGGGCCGGCATCTGAAGGGGGCAGTGATATTTAAAGTGGGCCCTGAGGAGCAAGCAGGGTGAAACCATGTGAGGACATGTGAGGCTGAACAAACAGCACCCATCCTACAGTCTGGGGACTGATGTGTTTGGGGAGTGGCCCCAGATTGGCTGAAAAGCTACTGGGAAAGGGAAGGAGGCAGGGAGAGGGCCCAGGAGGGAGTTAGAGAGAAGAGAACTAGTTGGGAGACCCACCTGTCCTGCCTCTCATGTGCAGAAGCCTCCCTAACTCCTGAGAGCTGCCCTGCCCTTCCACTATTACTAGGTCAACTTTTGGGCACAGTTTTCCCTCCCCCAGACCTCTTGCTTCCAGAAGGTTCCATTAGGTGCTTCTCCTCCCACCAGGCTATGAGGCACTTCTCTATGTACAGCTACTGCTTATAGCCTTGGAGGCCGGCAGCTCTGAGGCCCTTGGGTGCAGCTCGCTCAGGGAACAAGCCAGGGGGATTCACCCATCTTCCAGATGGGAAAACTGAGGCATAGCCTCACAGAAGCCAGTCAGGGGCAAATCTTACTCAGTTCATGTACAGGGAGTGGGGCCTGGGCTAGAGAGTTGGAACCCTGCCTTTGTCCCTGAGAAATGCTGCTCCTCATCGGCCTCCACCCCCTCCAGGGGGGCAGGGCCAGGCTGAGACAGGGACTGCTGGGATTACTGGCCCCCAAGTCCCCTCTCGCAGTCTGCCTCCCCCCCCTCCCCCTACTCTGCTGGGTATCCTTCACCCATCTCAACAGGATTCACTGCTGACTGCCCACCACCTGCCCCAGGGTGGTAAGGCAGGCTTGAGGGGAACTGCAGCCTCCCCATGTGGCCCATTTACAGGAGGCGGGTTCTGGGGATCCCTGAGGGCCCCAGGGATTTTCGGAAGCAGGATGCTTCATTGGCGACTCCTGCTGGTGCTCCAGAGCCCTGCACCTTCAGATTCCATGGAGACCAGGAAACCCTCAGTGACTCAGGCAGAGGGGGTGGTAGGGCACTGGGGTTCCCTCCACCCATCTAACACCTCCAGCTTTCAGCTACATGATGTCATCCAGTCTTCACAACTGGCTGAGTAGGATGGTCCCATTCAGAAAGATCAGGTAACTTGCCCCAAGTCACACAAACTGTGGATAGGTGGAACCTAGTGAGGCCCAGAAGCCATGCCTTGCTGATCCCTGCTCAGAGCCCCCCGCCAGGCGCCCCTGCTCCGGGCCCTGTGGGGAACTCAGGGGTAGTGAAACCATGCCCCTGGCACTCAGCGAGCTCGTGGCCTCGAGTCAAGAAGGGTGTGGGCACAGTGAGCTCTCCCAGGGGAGCTGCAAAGGCACTAGAGCTGACTTTTCTTGGTGTAAATGCTGCTCCCTTAGCAGAACTAACCAGCATTGGAACGTGGCAAGTTGCCTCTTGTCAAGCAACCTCTCAAGTCTCAGTTTACTCATGTTTAAAATGGTAATGAAGCCAGTAACTGTGCACAGCGTTGCTCTGAAGTCTTACTGAGACTGGGGACCTTGTAAGAACTCAGCTGTTGTTGGTGTTAAGGTTTAAGCCCTGGCTGGTGTGTCTCAGTGGGTTGAGAGCCAGCCTGTGAATGGAAAGATCACCAGTTCAATTCCCAGTCAGGGCACAAGTATGGGTTGTGGATCAGGTCCCCAGTTGAAAGGCAACCAATCAGTGTTGTCTCTCTGTCTGTCTCTCTCTCTCTCTCTCTCTCTCTCTCTCTCTTCCTTCTCCCTCTCTAAAAAATAAATAACATCTTTAAAAAATAAAAATAAAAGTGAAAAATATTTAAAATATAACAAATGGCAATGGGAAAGCTTAAAGCAGCCCACAGGAGGGAGAAGAATGGCAGCATCTATGCTGTGCCAGGCCCCATGGGAGCAAGCCATGTACTGGGGCTGCAGGAGGGGAGAGGCAGGCTGGGGGAAGGCTTTTTAGAAAGGGGTTTTCATTTGGAGGAGTGCAGATGGAACCAGAAGACCTAGTAGACAGCCGGTTTTAATAACAAGAATAGTTGCTAAGCCTTAGAAACACCTAGGATTTCACAATATCTTTTCTCATGTCTCACCTCAAATTACCTGCAATGTCCATGCAAACCCATTGTACAGATGGGGATGCTGAGGCTCAGAGAGAGTGAGCAATAAGCCTTAGGCCAAGAGTAGAAGACTGCGTTGGATACATACCTGCCTCATTGCTTCCAAAGCCTGTTGCCCCTGCTCCAAGGTTGCCAGAGACAAAAGGCCAGATTGTGAGGAGAGAGGGCATGGTGAGCAGGGCCCAGGGGACCTTTATGGAAATAAGAGTCACACACAGTTGTCTGAATCCCTCATCGCTTCTGAATCACCTTCATCCTATGAGCCCGTTTCTACGTCTGTAAAATGGGGATAAGGACAGCTGGTTTGCAGAGTTGCCGTGAGGGTGAGTTGCCGGGGTGTGTGCAATATTGGGCACTCCCCCAGTAGCCAGCCCAGTGTGCTGTGAGCTGCCCGGCTCTCTAATTCCACCTCTGAAAGGTGATGGGAAAGCAACTGGACGGGAAGTGGAGGACCTGAGATGGAGGCCCAAACACATCTTTTTGAGGACTCGATGCCCAAGCACTGCAGGTCAACCCAGTTCAACCTGGTCACTTCACCCCCTTCCCCATGGCTGGGTTCCTACCCCCAGACATCAGGAGCTGGGACAGACTGTTGTGGGTATCTGCTGCCACCTATAGGCCCCATGTAACATTGCCTCCCCACGTCCAGCACCCGAGGTCTTAGAGACATCATTGCCTGTTTCCTCATCTGAAAGACAGTGTTGATCTTCTACATCTACACCTCAGCATGCTGCCCAGTTAAAGCACACACAGATGTTCAACATGAGATAATGGAATGAGTGAATGCATGAGTGAATGAATGAATGAGCGAAGGGTCTTACCAAGATGGAGGTCATAGACCAGAGGACCTTGTTGATGGTTATTTAATGCTGGTGTCCTTGACTCGCAAACTCCAAAGGCCTCAGGCAACGGTGATTCTTAGGCTCCTGAATTGAGCTTGAGAGGCAGTTAGGTGTAAGTAACAGGAGCAAGTGGCGTCAGGGACCCTGACAAAGTAGGACAGAACAGGCCTCTTCTATTTTTCTTCCTTTATCCTGGGCCAGGATTTCCCTCAAAAAAGAGTGCTCCCACCTTCCACCCCCCTACCTGCTACCCCATCTCAGTGCCAAGTGCAGCCAGCTCCCCAAGAGACTCTCCTCTGGTGACAGCACTATGGTGACCTGCTCCCTGGCATGAGCGCCTGGCTCTGCCCTCACTTCCTCACTGTCACCTTCCTTTCTTGGACATAAGGCTTCCTTTTCCTCCAGGCTCATTCTTTCCTTACTATCTGCTCCCACTGGCCCTGAGGAGACAAAGGAAGATGTTCACCTCCTCTTTTCTAGTGAGGGCCACCAGGATAAAAAGTGAGTTCTGGGCCCATGGAGAAGCTGCATCCCCGTCCTCCTGAGACAGGGACAGGACTGGCTTCTCAGGCCACCCAGGGCCATGTGTTCCTTCACCCCCTTCCTTAGTCAGCAGCCCAGAATCTCCCTCATCCTGGTGTTGGCTCTTACTCTAAAGTACAGCCTTTGACAGAAAAATCTCAGAAGTATAGGCACATGATAGGGGCTCAAGAAACACCATTGTTTCCCTGACTGGTCTGGCTCAGTGGGTTGGGTGTCATTCCATGAATCAAAAGGTCGCTGGTTTGATTCCCGGACAGGGAACATGCCTAGGTTGCAGGCCTGGTCTGCAGTTGGGGGCATGTGAGAGGTAATCAACTGATGTATCTCTCACACTCTTTCTCCCTCCCTTCCCCTCTCTCTAAAAATAAATAAATAAAATATTTTAAAAATAAAGAAACATCTTTGATAAAAGACTCCAGGACTATCCCATGCCTGCACTTAAGTCCTCACCCACACCAGCCGTACCCACAACACAGCCTGCCCCTGTGCCTGCTGGCCTTTGCCTCGAGTGGGCAGACCTGAGCCTGTGTCCCTCTGCCAGAGATTCACAGCCACCACAGTCCCTTGGGGTCCTCCAGCTACATGGAAAATGGGACAGAGGTCACCATCCACCGGAGGTCAGTGGAGGTCAAAGACTTCCTGAACCAGGACCTGTGACTATAAGTGGGGTCACCCCAGGTCAGCTGACCGCGTGTCCTTGTCCCAGGCCTCGCCTGTCCCTGGAGGGATTGTACTTGGGACAAGTGGCTCTCCAGCCCACTCTGGAGCTGGGGGGTGAGGAAAACCAGTGCTGCCGATTCCACCTGGGGTTGTCAGAAGCTCCTAACTTGAAGTTAGTGATGATGAGAATTTTATGTCTTGTATGTAGAGCAAGTGACTGTCCCTGTGAGGCCCATGTCTGCTGTCATACAGAGAGAGCCAACTTCATTCATTCATTCATTTGCTCACTCATTGGTTCAGTAGGTACTGGGCACCTATGAGTCAAGCACTGAGCTAGGCCCTATGGGGAAGGTGGCGAACATTGGGCACAAGGCAGTCCCTGCTTTCCCGGAGCTTCCCACCAAACAGGGGAGACTAGAAACATGACAGAGCATGACACGGGGGTGGGCCTCACGGACACACAGGAAGCACAGCAGAAAATGAGCTGCTTTTTGGTTCTAGGCTGAGCTCACGTGCCGTTCAGCAAGTTGTGGGGAGCAGGGCTGCAATCTGCTCCAAGCTACTGGTCTAAGAGACCCTATGAGCTGGACTTGAGGGGTCCTCAGAGTAACCCAGTGAGGATGGAGAGGAAGGTCGAAGTGTAGAGAAGTCTTAGGACAAAGGACAAGAGTCTCTGGCTTGGTAAGAGAAAGGGACACATTGAGAAAAGGCCAGCAAGGGTGGTTTGGGGAAGAGCTCTGTTAAAGGAGGGGAGAGTGGGTGAAACAAGGTGGATGTTGGTGTTAGGAAGTGGAGATTGCAAACTCAGGCTGCAGGCCATCCTGAGAAACTCAACGGGGGAGGAGGGGACTTTCTTCAGCACAGCTACACCCCTGGCTGGGCCCTGGCTCTTTGCTGCCGTGTCCTGCTCTTAGCCAGGGCCCAGGGCTGGAGCCCTCTCTAGGAGCCATCTCTGCCTGTGCTGGGCCCTCACCCCTCACACAGGACATGAATGTGGCACTCCGGCCCCCAGCACTGCTTTGAGGACAAGGAACAAAGTTGTCACATACACAATCCTTTGCACTTGGGTTTGATAGGATTTAGAACAAAGGGAGGGGCAGCTGTGTGATCATGTGGCACAAGATGACAAACCGCCCAATGACCAGCAGGCAGACTCTGAATGATGCATGTCGGCAGGGCTCCGGTGGGAAGTGTGCAAAGAGCCAGCCTTGTGCCCGCTCCTACCCCTCCAGGACCAGGGCTCATGTGTGCTGTGGTCACAAAGTTGCTTCAGAGCTGAGCTGGCCAGCCTGCCTGGTGGGCAGCCTAAGGCATGCGGATTGAGAGGTCCCTAAAAAGGCCAAAGGCACAATGGAGAAAGAGAAGGACCTAGGAGGAAATTTTCTAGGGGAGCAGTAAGAGCTCTGGCCTCGCAAAAGAAGGCTTCTCTTTCTGAGCTGGTGACTAATTAGTCGGGTCCTGAGGCAGACAGGAGCGGGGGTGACAGAGGCCTGCAGAGCCCTGCAGGGCAGGTGACAGAGTGACCAGAGAGGAGCTTGGCCAGCAGAGCAGCTTTCTTCTAAGTTAGATTGCCTCCATCCAAGTGTCCCTGTCTCCCAATGACTCTGTGCCCACCCTGTTCCCCCAGCATACCTTCCTCCTGCCTCCCCCTGCCTCCGCACACCCTGCCAGGCCTCTAGCTCTCACCCCGCCCAGCACCCAGCGCTCCCCCCACCCCACCTCCGTTGCCCAGGACCCAGCAGAGCCCTGGGCTGGGGATAGCTGCTTGTGTACAAGCAGTCAGACTAAGAACTGGGAGGGAGGCTTTAAAAATTAATGACCAAAACTCAGCCTTGCTCAAAATTCTGGCCCAGGGTGTGTCCCAATACTACCACGCCCCAGAATGTTCAGTGGCCTTTGGGGTGCCCCTCCCCCATCCCTTCTCCATCGGGCGTGCTGGGGGCGCGTTAGAGCCAGCGGGCAGGGACGGGGGAGTGGGCAGCTCCCTGCAGGGAAGGGCTTTGGGGCTGCGGCAGGGGCTGCTCTGCAGAGCTTCCCTAGGGGCCCAGGAACTGGGGTGGGGGAGCAGGGGCCCAGGGGGCCAGTCTGAGCGGAGCCCGCCCCGCCCCCGGCCTGCCCTGCAACAGCGGCCTCGGGTCTGGATGGGAGGGTACATGCCACCTGGTTGCTTCAGAAGTGACCGCGTCAGGGACGTGGGTGGCCTCCACGCACTCCAGACAGTGGCCGTCAGAGCAGGCGGCAGCGGCAACCTGCGGCGGGGAGCTGGCCGTTGGCTGTCCGGCAGCGGCTGTCCGGCAGCGGCTGTCCCCGGCTCTGGCAATCCGTGGGCCGGGACGACGCATCCAGGAGCTGCGGCCACCTTGGAAGCTGGCGCTAGCTGGCAGTAAGGCAGCAGAGCGGGTACGGGGCGGGGCCGGGACCACCCGGCGTTGGATCCCCGCATCCTGCCTGTCCTGGCCGTGGAGGAGGCTGCTGCGCAGGGCGGGCGTGGGTCTGTAGCTCGCACGTGCACGTGCCTTTACTTCTCCGGCTGCCGTGGTTCCGCAGCAAAGCCAGGCTCACGCCTCCCGCGCCCTTGCACCTGCCTGCTGCCAGCTTCTGCGCAAGCGCAAGGACCCTTGCTAGGTGCCCAGCCCCGTCCAGAAGTCTGAAATCTGAGGAGACAGGACCCTTTTGGGGAGCCCCCCCCCCCCTTCACACACACTTTGCTGCCTTCTCCACCGGGTGGTGCGAGCCAAGCCTCCAGACTCAAAGCTGCCTCAGCCGGCCCCTGAATGAATTCCTTGCGAATTCCTGCTCCCTGGGGCCCCATCCCGGTGCAACGCTCGCCACAGGGGCTCCCCTCCCAGGACGCCTTCCCCACCCCGGCTGGGCGCGTTGCCTTCCTCCCTCCCGCCACCCGGCTTCCCACCTGCCCCAGCCGCTCTGAGGGCAGCCTGGAAGGGGCTGTACATTCACCTAGTGTCTAGCAGCCTGCCTTGGTTGTCCTTCCAGGCAATTATTTCTTAAGCACCGGGCAGAGGTGAAGTGAGCTTGACTGTTGAAGGCTTGGGGTGGGACTGGGTCCAGGAGCAGGGCTGGGAGAGGACCTGGAGAGCCTAGATGGGATCCGGGGCCTTGGGTCATAGGGTCCTTATCCAAAGTCCTCCACCCCACCCCACACCCTTCTCCAAAACCTACCCACACTGCTTTCTCTTCTCCTCCTGTGCTGGGACTGGATCATGGCCACAGGAGAACTGGAAGACAGAACAGTGGAAGCTCCTTCTGAGGAGATGCTGGCAGCTGGGAGTGGGTTCAGGGGAGCAGGTGGGGATGTCCTCTGGCTTCCCTGGTCTGGAGGGGAGGTAGGTGGTGGCCGGCCCCTGGTGCATGCTGGGTTGGAAACCTGGCCCTTGGGCAGCAGCTGTTGGAGTGTGTAAGTGGGCCACATTGGGGGAGGCAGAAGTGGGGCATTTGCCTGTTCCCTCTGCACTGAGTTCTGGGGGTAACTGGCAGGGTCTGCAACTGGGCTTTCTCCAGACTGTGCCATTGTGCCGCCTGGGCCCCAGGATAGGACTGTGGGACTCTCAGCTTGGTCTTATGGCCTGTTTTAGCCAGCGGAACAAAGAAGATATGGCAGAAACTGAGGTGTATGGAAAGAGATTCTCAAACATAGAATTTATTTATGAAAATTGTATATTTATTCTTACATGTTTGAACTTTAGGCACCTTCAAAGTACTCTTCACTTAATGCAATACACCTATCGAGTCATTTTTTCCCACTGCTTATGTTGTTGAATTCAAGTCTTTTTGTGCTTTGGCTGTTTTTTCTTTCACCTTTTCCACATCCACAAAATGTTTCCCTTTGAAGACTGTTTTATCTGGGGAAACAAAAAGTTGCTTGGGGTGCATAGGGAGGGTGGTGCATGGGGTCATGCCAATTTTTGGTCACAAAATGCTGAGCACTCAGCATGATGTGGGCAGGTGCGCTCGTAAATCACCCATCATGAAATGGGCAAACATGTTGATAGTCTTCAAAAAGTAAGTTCGCTGAAGCTGAATGCAGCCTCTCACAACACCACCAGCTGGTAAACTGATACACTCACCTAGCAGGGGAAGCCTGTAGTACAAGGACCTGCTCTCCAGAAGATAATTCCAGTTTTGTGGGATCCTGCACCAGGGAAAGCACTTGTGCAGCTTGCTTGAGTCCTGCTTTGGCTCCTGGTGACTGTGAAAAGGCCCAGGCTAGCCTGCTGGATGTGGAGCAAGATGAGTCACCGTGGCTGAGACCTGCTGCAGCCAGACTTCCAAAGCGGGCCTGAGGCTATCCCATAGCATGCAGGCCAGCCAACGTTGTCCAGACCAGAGAACCTCCCAGCCAAACCACAATCATGAGAAAAAAAAAGTTGGCTACATTTTTAATAGAAAAAAAGGAAGGAAGGAAGGAAAGAAAAAGAAGGAAATGAGAAAGGGAAGGGGGAGAGAGAAAACAAAAGAAAAGAAAAAGGAAAGGAGGTCCCTGAGATTTCTGGTTTCTGGTCCAGAATATTAGGAGCTTGGAAGCCCTCACTTTTGTTCCCACAGCAAGAAAAAAGGTGAGCAAATGGGAAATCAAATGTTTTTAGATCTGAGCGAGAACTGAGGTCATAGGCAAATCTTTTTGTCCCCAGTGTCCATAAACAGAGCTTATTGCGAGGCAGCCGTGCTCATTTGTTTGCAGATTGTCTACGGTTGTTTCTCAGGACGGCAGCGGAGCTGGGTGGTGGCCAAGTGGCCCATATAGTCTAAGCGTTCGCTCCCCGGCCCTTTACAGAAAAGGTCTGCGGCTTCCTGCTCTGGACCGTAAGGTGTCTGAGAGGCAGAGAGGATGCTCTTATCAACATTTTGTTACTTTTGCAGCCAGCATCCATTCCGTTCACTTCCTGTCCCTTGCAGAGGGAGCCCTGCCCTCCCTCTCAGTTCAGTTCTTCGGGTGGGGCCACTTGCATAAGTTCAGCCGGTGCACCAGTCCCCTTAGACTCAGCAACAGAGTTGGGGACACTTGACTCAGATGGTCCAGAGCAGATCCTGGGAGTGTCAGGTAACTCTTACTTTCCCCAGGACATGAGCCTGAGATGCAGAACTGGATTCACTGCTCTCTGGCCACCCGGACACCAAGCTCACCTGCAAACTGAGCCAAGAGACAGACAGGCAGACAGACAGACAGATAGCAGGTACTTCCTACATTGCTTGAACCTGGATCATCAGTCTGAAGCCAAATCTACTTTTGACATCAGAGGCAATGTTGCTCAAATTTGTTTGGATTCTATTTTCTGCGACAGCCCCGCTCCCATCTGCGTTCCTGGCCGCCCCCAGCTCCACAGCAGGGACAGGGGAGGGCTCAATAGATACTCAGGAAATCGGACAAGAAAATTAGGTGCTAGGACAAGGGAACCTTAAAGAACTGAGTGTACAGAGGGAAATAAATGGGCAACCCTCAAAGGAAAAATAAGTTAAAGAATAATGGCAGCAGTGGCTCAGTGGATAAGGCGCTACCCTGCGTGAACCCAAAGGTCACTGGTTCTATTCCCAGCCAGGGCACATAACCAGGTTGCAAACCAGGTCTCCAGCCAGGTCCATAGCTGGAGGCAGGTGAAAGGCAACCATACATTGATGTTTCTCTCCCTCTTGCCACCCTTCTCCCTGCCCCTCTGACCCCCACCTACCCCCAGAAGTGCATATACTGTGTCCCTTTTACCCAAAACAAATCACCAGCCATTCCTTCCTCAAATCTGTCCACAATCCCGCTGGTTGGAAGTCAAAGGGACTTCCACTCTCAGCTCTTCTCCCCTCAAAACATCTAGATGTGGGTGAAGATAAGACAAATGACTCAGACCCAGGGGTTCGGGAAGACAGGCCAATCACTGGGAAATGCCAGGCCTTTAGAGGTCACCTCCCAGGAGCCCCAGGGGTTGGGGGGCAGAGGAAGCGAGTGAATTCTCCACCCCCCACCCCCACCACCATCACTCCCCACCCTGCCTTTGACTCACCATTGCTTCTATGCCTGAGGTTTGGAGGAGTGAGCATAGGGTAAGAAACTTTCCCAATACATGTGAACATCAACATTGCCATGACAATGTTAGCAATGAGGCCAGGGGTGGATGGTTTCTCAAGATGGTAGATGTGACCTGAAAGCAGATTCTGGCCCTTTATGCCAATCCCCAGTTTATCACCCTATCATGTGACCACAGTGTCTCTCAGGCAAGGCCACTCAGGTAGGTAGGTTCCATTTGACCTTGGCAGGTTCCAAAAGCTGGAATGGTCTTGTCAATATGTGGCTTTACCCTTTCAAGCCTCTGGTTATAACTGAGGTGATGTCATTTTTTGGCCCTGAATTTTATTCGAAGCATCAGTGAAACATGGACCCTGCCTCACTGCACACCTATTTGTTCATTCCTTTACTCTCAGCTATCATCCTTCTGTCTCTCCCTTAATACCAAATGTTCCCACCTTTTTAAGGGACATCAGTTGGGCCACTGTGCTGGTCTAGATGGCTGGCAGCGAGGCTGACCTAGTAAATGCCTCATCCTCAGTCCACTGGCCGCAAGCTCAAGGTTCCCAAGACTGTCCTCACTCCAGGTCCGCTGGCTCCAGCCCCTTCCATACAGAGATCTCCCCACTCCCACTCCTTGGTGCCTGCTGTCTGCATGGGCCAGGACAGCCTGAGCCCCAAAGCCTACAGAGGGGTGTTCCCTTCCTGTGGGTCCGTCATCCAGGAGGGAAGACTAGGAGCTTTGCTTTGTGCAAGCACAGACTCCTTATAGAATTCCAGGAGAAGCCTGGTGAATCCTCCCTTAACCCTTGAGGTTATATTTTCCATAAGATGCCCCAAAATAGCCTTGCTCCATACAAATGGAAAAATGTGAAGCCAATAGCTTATTATTCTTGGTTCTTTTAAATTTACTTTGATGGAAAAATAAGTTATTCCTTATATTAGGTACTAACCTATAGCCATCTGATCGCAGTTCTGAGAAACATAGATTTGGGTTTCTATTTTATGAGCTCATCTCATATTTTCTTTATCCTTAGATTAATATGATTACCATATGCACTTTATGTCTCTAGCTTACTCAAAAAAACGGAAACTTTTTCCAGGAAAAACCACAAAGATCTTCAGATTTGGCCCCCACATATGTGTATGGCCTCACCTGCCTTATGCTGCCCACCCCCTCCTCTGCTGACACCCGCCACATCCTCTAGCCCTCCACAGCCCGCCAGGCAATCCGGTGTCATATTAGGGACACGGGGCTGGAGCAGAACGGACCTGGTGTCACCTCTGGCTCTGCCAGGGATGGGCCAGATGACCTTGGGCAAGTTTCAAAACTTGTTTCCTCACCTCAAAATTATAGGTAATTTTGCATTAAAATCTGTACCTGTGTCACCACAATGTGATACCACTTCACACCCATCAGGTGGCCATTATCAAAGAAATAGAAAAATATAAGTGTTTGGAAAAATGTGGACACATTGAAACCATTGGGTGCAGCTGGTGGGACTATGAAAAGGTGGAGCCCCTGAGAAACAGGGTGGCGGTCCTTAAAAATAATTTAAAATGGTGTCCAGATTTTCCCAGTTAATCCCAGAAGTGCCACGAGATCCAGCACCTATACTTCTGCATATAAACAAAAAGATAGCAGACACTTGACCAGGTATTTGAATGCCTGTGTGCAGGATAGCATTAGTCACAGTAACCGAATGGTGGGAGACACCAGGCAACCATGGCTGAGTAAGTGGGTAAACTTCATGGAATATTTATTATTCACCCCAAAAAGAAGAAAATCCTGACACATGCAACAACGTGGCTGAACCTGGAGGACATTTAGTAAAGTGAAATACGCCCATTATAGACGCAAATATTGGATGGTTCCACTCTCGTGAGGCACCCAAAGTCATCAGATTCATAGAGGCCACAAAAAGGGTGGTTACCAGGGGCTGAAGGGAGGTGATGAGAGAGTTACTGTTTTTGAGGTTCACAGTTTCAGTTTAGGAGGATGGGAAAGTTCTGGACATGAATGATGGGGACGATTATGCAAATATGTGAATGTACCTGTAATTCCACTGAGTTGTGCACTTAAAAATGGTTAAAATATATCTGGCCCCCAGCCAGGCTCAGACAGGTGAACTTCTGCTTCTTTCTGCAAAGCCCTTGACCTGTTATCAGAGCCACTTCCATTCACAAGTCCACCACCCATGACTCAGAGCCTGTTTCAACTCTGCTGTCAACTGTGCCATGTCATGCTGAGTGGGTGTCCACCTCCAGTTCTCCCACGCACGAACTTCCAACATAGCCCTGGCTTCTCTGTGGGTCACCCTGGATGTCCTTATCAGCTTTCCCCCTCGACTCTGACATCCTTAAGAACAGTGTGTATCCTGTCCCTTTGTTGTCCTAGTGCCTAGTTGAGCACTTGCTATGTGTATTTAGAATGTTTATCACACACACAAAGGAATTATTGGGGAATTGTAATTTTTAAAAAGATTTATTTATTATTTTTAGAGAGAGGAGAAGGGAGAGAGGCAGAGAGAGAGAGAAACATCAATGTATGGTTGCTTTTCATCTGCCTCCAGCTACAGACCTGGCTTGCAACCTGGCTATGTGCCCTGAATGGGAATCGAACCAGTGACCTGTGGGTTTGCAGGCCAGTGCCTATCCACTGAGCCACCATCCAGGGCTGGGAATTGTAACTTTTAAGATAGATGTTTTACTTTACTTTTTTCCTTACCCGAAGACATTTTTTTCATTGCTTTAGAGAGAGATGAAGGAGAGAGAGAAACATTGATGAGAGAAAAACCTTGATCAGTTGTCTGCAACCTGCACCCTGACCGAAGCTAGCATGCATGTGGACTGGGGATCGAACTCGCAACCTTTGGGCTACCAGACAATACTCCAGCCAACTGAGTCACATAGGCCATGGTGAGCATTTACTTGTTAAAGTTGAACAATATCACGGACCCACATGTAAACCATTAGTTGAATTTTTGTATTTGAGGATAACATTTTTATCATGGTCCTTTAAGTACCGTCCATTTGAAACTGAACCGAGCCAACACCCCAATTTTGATGCGCGTACAGATTTTGTCAGTCAGTGGCTATCACTCCTGGCCTGCTGGGGGTCTGGACACACCCACCATACTAATACAGAACATGACATTTTCAGAGCAGATAGATGGCTTTTACTGCTTATAATTAAATCCTGAAAATGAGTTTGAATTAGAAAGATGATAAAGCTTGCCTGGTCTGTCCTAAGTGAGCACATGAAAAAGGAAGTGTGTGATTATTCTGGAGTCTTTGTCAAGGAAGAAGAATTGTTGAACATGGGCCAGTGCAGAGCTGAAGGGCAGATTCTAGAAGGCTCGCCTGTCAATTTGGGAGTTTTGGGGGGAAAAGAGCAAAGACCCTCAGACTCCTGTGGGCTCTGCGTCGAAGTAAGTATCCCCTGGGAATGAAGGTGGACTCCTGGTTGTGGTCACCAGCAAAGAAAGCCTAATTGGGAATTGGTGCACATGTGTATTCGTTTACTACAGCTGCTATAGCAAAGTACTACAAACTAAACTGCTCTGCAACAGAAATGAATTGTGGCACAGTTCTGGAGGTTGGGAGTGATACAGAGATCTGATTAAGATGGCTGGGGAGACATAGGAGGGGCCATGGGGGGCAGTTGCCAAGGCAATGGAAGACGGTCTAGGACGGGATTGGCTGTGAAGCTGAAGCCTCCAGCGCAAAAAAAGACGGCTGGCACCTGGCTCCTGAGCTTTTCTGACTCCTAAGCTGACTCTCTCTTAGCATCTGGCTCGGGCTCTCAGGCTCTCAGGCTCTCTTATATCCTGGAGGCTGCCTGGATGCTGGTGCTGCGGCTGCCTGCATTTCCCAACGGACAGTATTTGGGATGGGAAGGAGCCCTGGGCACAGCCCAGGGTCGGGCTGGCCTGGCAGAGGGTGGCAGGTTTATTCTCTGGGTGTTCTAGAGGGAGCAGGTGCTGAGGCAGACCCCTGCCATTCTAGAATTGTGTAGCTTTTGTGTCTTATGCCCTTTTAGTTTTTAAACTAACCCTGTAGAAACAAAGTAACTACAAACTAACAGGGGGAATGACAGGAGAACTCTGGCATTTAGCCTTCGTTGATGGGCTTAAGTGAGTGCTTTTGAATAAAAATTCCTTTCCTTTATCACCAAACCTTTGTCTCTGGAATTTTGCCTAGAAGGTGTTGATGGGCAGCAGGACCCCAACTTGCTGTTCGGTAACAGAAGTACAAGCTCAAGGTGTCATCTGGGTGGGTTCCTTCTGGGGAGACTGTTCCATGCCTGCCCTCTGGCCTCTGGTGGTTTGTTCACAATCTTTGGTCTTCTTTCACTTCTGCTGACTCACCCTCACCTCTGCCGTCATGGTCACATGTGTGTGTCTTTGTCCAAGGTCCCCTTTTTATAAGAACCCTAATTGCATTGGATTAGCCCGGCCCACCCTCAGGACCTCAATTTAGCTAATTACATCTGCAAAGACCCTATTTTCAAATAAGGTCACCATCTGAAGTACAGGGTGTTAGGACTTCAACGTATGAATGTGGGGGTCACATTCCAACCCATAACAGTGTGCTGCTGATTTAATGAAAGAGTGTTCAGGGGACACTGTGGTAGAAGATTGGTGGGTATGCGTTCCCATCTCTCAGCAGCACCTGCTATTTACTTTTCTTTTCTTTTTTTTTTTTTAAAGATTTTATTTATTATCTTTAGAGAGAGGGAAGGGAGAGAAGAAGAAACGTCAATATATGGTTGCCTTTGCCTGCCTCCAGCTGAGGACCTGGCTGGAGACCTGGCTTACAACCTAGGTATATGCCCTGACTAGGAATTGAACTGGTGACCCTTGGGTTCACAGTAGTTACTTATATATATATATTTTAAGTATTTTTTGTGTTTTTTCTTCCTTTTTAAAAAAGATTTTATTTATTATTTTTAGAGAGAGGAGAAGGGAGAAAGGCAGAGAGGGAGAGAGACATCAATATATGATTGCTTTTCACCTGCCTCCAGCCATGAACCTGGCTGGAGACCTGGCTTGCAACCTGGTTATGTGCCCTGGCTGGGAATCAAACCACTGACCTTTGGGTTCACAGTCCAGCGCCTTATCCACTGTGCCACCAGCCAGGGCTGCAGTAGTTATTTTTAAATGAGATATCACATAGCTTTATTTTCCTAAGTCTAATCTGACCAAGTTTTTAGCATGTGCAAATAACAATAGATGTCATGCGGCGTAGAATCAGGCTTTACCATTGATAGAAAAGGACCCTGGCAGAGTTCGGTGGCCTTTGTGTGGCTAAGAGGGATGTGGACGCCATAGCCAAGGCTGGGCTTGGCAAATGTTTTCTGAAAAGGGCAGGACAGTAAATATCTTAAACTTTGTAGGTTATATGATCTCTGTAAAACCTACTCAGCTGTTGAAGCATGAAAACAACCAGAAACAATCTGTAAGCAAATGAATGTTGTTGTGTTCCAACAAAACTTTATTTGCAAAACCAGGCAGCAGGGCCAGATTTGGCCATGTGCCTTGTTGGTTGAGACCATTGTTTTCCCTGCTGAGTCCTTTCCCTTGCTGCTCTTCTTCTTCTTCTTCTTCTGAGTCATTCCCCACGTCATATCTATCCCTCGCAGGTCTTCTTCGCCAGCCTATAGCCCTCAAGGGTCTTCAACTTACCAGGATGCTTTGGGCCCCCCGCTGGCACCTCCCTTTCACTGCAATCTCCTGCTTCCTTTCATCGTCCCTCTGCACAGCCTCATACTCCAGAACATCCTTTCTTCTTCACCCCGATTCTGACACTAATTCAGGCTCCCCACCCCGCCATGCCCACAAAGGAGACAGCTTCGGCATTCACGTGGGACAATTCAATACTGACCTCAGGCTGTGTAGTGTGTGTATAACCATGTGTAGGCAGTGTATGTGGAAAATACTTTCAGACCATCCATCTCAATTTATGGCCCTCCTTGGCAGTCTTTGTTCTGCTCTCACATGAGGCTCTGCCAAGTTTATAAATAATTTCCTCTGAATGACAGTAAATCAATCTCCCCTCATCTTTCACTTCATAGATAAAATCTCACTGAGGCTGCAATGGACACTTCAAGTTAACTGTTTGCTTGATTGATCTTAATACCCTTACCAAAGGTATTTTGAAGGTCTCCTATTCATGGTTCACAGCTGCTGGATTCAAAGGTTTTTGCCTATTCATGTCCTGAAGTTGGAAACTAATGCACTTGGATGCTTGCCTCTCATGCTGCCCTATTCTGTGAAGTCATGGCCATTGATAAAATCCAGACAATTTACTGAGGGGCTGAGAGAAGACCGTTTCTCTGGACACTTGGCTGTACCTTCTCCAACAACAGATGAATTTACCAGCTGTAACAGAAGCGATTCTTTTTTTTTTTTTTTTTTTTGGTCATAGAAGACAAGGTTATCCTTTGTTTTTGATGAGCCCTAAAATTTTTTTAGATAAGGAGACATGTGTTAACAATATAGTATCTCATATTTGCTTTTTCTCTTAATTCTTTTCTCTTACTCTCTTCCGTAACTGGCTAGTCTCTTAGCATAGTACCAGGCACATAGGAGACATCTTTAAAAGGTGCCTTCTGGTTCTGCTACCACTAAGATTGCAACACTCTTTCCTTCCTTGTATGACCACTCAGCTTCACAAAACTCATTCAGCTGCTTTATAAATTTTTAAAAGGTGGCTAATCCAGCCCTGGTCAAGTAGCTCAGTTGGGTAGTGTCATCCTGCTACACTGCAGTTGCAGGTTCAATCCTTGGGCAGGACACACATGAGAATCAACCAATGAATGCATAAGTAAGTGGAACAACAAATCAATGTTTTCATCTCTCTAAAAAATAATAAACATATAAAAAATGACTGATTCAGGCTATAATTTTGTTAATTTTATTTTGATGCCTGAATTGATAATTGACTGATCAATCTTTTTTAATTTCACCTTTTCCTTCTGTTTTAAAAAGATTTTATTCATTATTTTAAAGAGAGGGGAAGGGAGAGAGGAAGAAAGGGAAAGAAGCATCAGTGTATGGTTGCCTTTTACCTGCCTCCAGCCGGGGACTTAGCTGGAGACCTGGCTTGCAACCTGGGTATGGGCCCTGACTGGGAATCGAACCAGTGACACTTGGGTTTGCAGGTTGGTGCTCAATCCACTGAGCCATACCAGCCAGGGCTGATCAATCATTAAAAAAAAAAAAAAAAAAAAAAATGCAGTGACATATGCAGTCAATGAGATGTAGGGGGGAGGGGAATTACCTTTGAATTCTATTTTACTTCCCTGCTCATTTTCAGACGTGTCCAGGGAGGAAAGACCTGCACTGCAGATGCAAGAAGATATAGGCAAGAATAGAGGCCACAGGATCCCGAGGAAAGGGGAATCAAAGGGTTATGCCTTCTTTTTCAAAGATAATTATTACCACCTGAATAACATTGGCTAATAATTTTTATCTTGAGTCTGGTACAGCTTACTAATTACTGGAGAATAGGACCTATTTCTTGGACCCCTAGCCTGTTACTCCCATGTGCGGGTATAACTCTAAATGGAAAATAAAATGTTTTTGTTGTCAGAATAGAAGAAAGCAATGATGATTTGGGTTATTTTGTTTCTTCCCCTTTTTTCTCCCATGGTCCCTTTTTCTGCTCACTCACACTCAGCTGTGTCCCTTTGGTGACCACTGAGCAACAAACTCGCCTGGGGTCCTCCTGGGGGAAGCAATGACTCACAGCAGCCACCTCCCTCCCTGTGGAAGCCACCTGTGACAACCTGCAGCATCAAGCACGAGGTTGTCCACTGGCAGGAGCATGGACTTGGCAGACCCACACATCTGGATTCAAGCTCTCCTCCAGCTGCCGAACCCCTTGAGTAAGAGACATTGGAGCTTCTTACTTCATACATCTGAGCCCCAGAGTCTTCATCTTGAGGCAGGAGCTGGGGCCTCTCTCTCACAGGCTTCATGTGAGTATTCATGAGCTGATACACAGACAGCACCTATTGGAGCAGAGAGTGGATGAGAAAGAGCAAAGATTTTGAGGGAGTCCAGGAGAGGACAAGAGCAGCATCCAGGAGTTAATTTGGGGGCTGCACAGGGGACTGATCGAAACAAGCCCCAGGTGTACAAAGGCCCCAGGGCCAGGTGGTGGGAGATGGGTGTTGGGACCCAGTGCTTTGAAGGAGGGTTAGTTTCTGCATGTGCTGCTCCACAGCACGTCTAAGGGCAGAGCATGCTCGGAGCAAATGGGGGTCTCAGTCAGGTCCTCGAACCTTTCTCCAGGCCACCCCTTCTGCAGCTCCCTGTCCTTTCCTTCCCCACCCATAGTCCCCATTCTTCCTCTGTCTCCTGTCCCTGGTACGATGTTCTCCACTGTGGGACCCCAGGGCTTTGGGCAGAATGATTCATCTGTGGAAGTCAGGGAAAGACCATTCCCAATATCTCTCCTGCCTCCTCCTATGCTGCCTGAGGCTAACTCCTTCAATGGCACCTGGAGCCCCTGGGTGGCCACAGCCATACTGTCCCTGCAACCTGGCCAGGGCCCATTGCGGTGCTGTGGCACATGGAGGGACATTGGGGTCTTGGCCACCATGCTTGCAGGCCTAAGCTAGTGAAAAGAGGGACACTGGGGCCCTTCCAGTGTCCTTCCAGACACTCTTCCAGTGTGACTTCCGCTGTGACTCTCGTTCTCTAAACAGAGCAAGAACTCTACCCAAAGAGCAGCAGCGGGGTTTCCACTTAAGATGACAACAAACAAACCATCATCACCACCAACAAAGAAATACAACCCTCAAAGAGGAAAAGACAATTTGGGCCAAGTCTGCACTTTATAAGATTTGCCAATGTCTACTCCTCATTCCAGAAATTATGATTTTAAAACAATGCCAGATAGCTTATGGTGAACATGCTGGAAATACTGAGACTCCTAATCAATGGCAACAGATTTGGAAATTTCTCCATGATCCTGAAAATAAGCAGCTCTGGTTCCTCATGGTACCTCAGAATTTTATCTTTTAACCATTTTTTTCCTTTCAAATATAACGTAGCCACCTTCTGCACTGAGGATTGATTACCTGAAGGTCAAGTTTGGGAGGTTTGGGGCTATTATTTCTTTTTATTTATTGACTGATTTTACAGAGAGAGAGAATTGAGAGAGAGAGAGAAAGAGAAATTTTTCAATTTGTTGTTCCACTTATGTATGCATTCATTGGTTGTTTCTTGTATGTGCCCTGACCAGGGATCACACAACCTTAGTGCCTGGGGACAACTCTAACCCACTGAGCTACCCAGCCAGGGCCCCAAGTTGAACATTCATAATCCAGCCATTTCTGAGTTATCTGAGGACAGAAAAGGGACCTGCCATGAGCCCCATAAAGTGTTGGACCAGGAAGAAGATGCAGATGTTAACTCTATGGAAATATTCCAAACCAATAGGAATGATTATATCAGTTCAGCCCTCACTGAGCATCAACAATGCAGCCCGCCTGTGCTGTGCTGTGCTGACTGGTAAACCAACGATGAACAAGACAGACCTTGTTTCTTGCCCTCATGGAATTTACATTTTAGACTCTTTATGTACAATTTAACATTTTTTTTCAATTCTACACTGAATAGCAATGGAAAATAACAGGGTGGCACAACAGAAATGTGTGATTCACCTGGATTAAAAAGTAACATGAGACTCTAGCACTTTAGTCACTGCATGATGGCAACAATGGCAGTGGTTATCACACACATACCTTATCACATGCATGAAGGACACATTCTTTTTTGGAATTAGCCGAAAGAAAAATTGGCAGGTTTTACCATTTTCATAAGGAGAGAAAATAGAGTGCAAAACTCTCCCTATTAAGTTTGAAGAGATTCACTTGTGAAAAAACTAGAGAGCAAGTCAAACAATATAGTCAAGTTCTCCTGTTACCCAGGCAAGAAAAAAGAATAAAAACAATTCTGAATTAGTTCTTTCAAAATACATTTATAAAGAGGTTTTGGACTCAGCTCAGCATTCTCTCCGCACCTCCTTAAATTGCTCTCATTCTTCTCAAGAGCTGAGATTTGCTCTCAAATCCCAACAAGTTGCACTTGAAACGGCACCAAGTTTGTTCAATACAAAGGGTTGTGAAAGCTCAGTGGGAGCATTGTAACATGAAATGAGTGTCCTGGAACATCCGTACAGGGCATCATTTGCAAAACACACAGATTCCCGTGTTTCCTGGAAAATTATGGGGTGCCGATTGAAGTCTGGTACGGGGAAGAACCCTACATATGAACTAAGTGTGCTCCCCTGTAATTGTCTTTTCCTCAACACAAGTGCTATGAAGTAGACTCTTCTGCACTGGTTGTGGTCATCAGTAGATGGAAATTTGTTTGAGTTTTGCAGATGGTCTAAGTTCAGTCAGGGAGTTGAGACTCAGCAAATACGTTTAAATTATGGCCATTCTGATCAAGGCAAAAGCGTCTGTGGAAATGATCACCTGTGTGGATTGAGGGCTAAGTAGAAACACAATGCTTACATGTCCTTCTAATGTCCCACTTGCTGGTGGTACCTATTCTTGGGCAATGACACCACTCACTGATGCACTTCTCTCTCAAACATCTGACTAGAAAACACTAGTCATTCTTCAAATGTCATTCAAATGCCATCTCCTAAGTACAACTATCCCTTCCCTCTAAACTTGGGCACTGCTTCCCAGTGTATCCAGGGAGCTGGACATGTGCCTTTTTAAGGCATGGGCCTCATTATATTATAGGCTGGGGAATCGATACCTATCTCTTCCCCATTGCAAGTTGTCTCCGGGGCAATAATGGCTACCACTCTACAGCAGATGATCATCTGAGACTCTTTGCATGTATGAACTCACTAACCTTCATTGTAACCCTCAAAGCAGGGCTTCTTAAATGGGGTTCCACGGAACTCTGTCTCTGCTGCTCCGGGTTTCATACTATAGTAGACCCTTGAACAACGTGGAGGTTAGGAATTCCACAGACCAGAGGATGGTAGCCCTGGACCTCAGCTTCTCCCTCCTGAGTTACTTCCCACTCACACCCTTTTGGCTGTTGACTTATCAGAGCAAGTACACCCTATGGGGGTGAAAGCAAATAAGAGGGAAATGCCCATTTTAAGAAGCAAATTTATGTGCTCAGTCACCTCCCTGCTGCTTGGCTATCATTGTAAACAGAGAAAACCTTGGATTGTGTCAGTTACAAGTGAACCGTAGTGTGGAATTTTTATGTTTCACAATAAGCCTTTATTAGGATTTATTTTACAAATATGACTGACTGTGCCATGGGGCAACATTTGAAGATGCTCGTGTGAGATTGAGAGTGACTGAGAGCTGCGATCGGGGCTATCCCTTAGTTAACCATTTCCCAATTAAGGGTGGGAAGCTTTTCTGGCAGAAATGACTAAAATTTCAAAGGCTGGTGAAATCCAAGTAAGTCCTGGAGTTAGGTGGTTTTCTCTAAAGTCTAGAATAGTAATGATAGCTAGCACTTAATTCATGTTTATTGTGACAGGCACCATGCCAGGGCCTTTATACATGGCGGGGGAAACAAGAAAAATTGCTTTTAAAATACTACTGTGGAGGCAGGTGGAAGGCAACCATGCATTGATGTCTCTCTTCCTCTCTGCCTCTCTCCCCTCCCCTCTCTCTAAAAACAAGTAAAATCTTAAAAAATATATATTACTGTGGCCACCAACCCTACAGCAGGACAATGTACTAGGAGATTTACAACAGGAGGCTGGCTTGTGCAGTTGTGAGGGCTGGCAACACAGGTCTGAGATCCAGAGGCAGGTGGGACAGAGCTACCACACACAGGTGGCTTCTTCAGAGAAGCCTCAGTTCTGCTGTTAAGCCTTTCAGATGATTGAGTCAAGCCCACCCAGGTTCACTGGAGGACTGTCTCCCTTACAGAGTCAACTGATGATGACATCAGCCAATGTGTCTACTTGACTAAATGTGTTTCTGCCAGTATTTTAAAAAGTTGGCAATAGTCAAGTCATGTTTCCAGCCTTAAGGACACTGACGCGATTAAGGTCCCTGAAAATGGCTATAAGGGACTGGGAGGAGGTGGGCTCACAGGGTGAAGGGGGGGGGGGCATTTGTAATGGTGTCAACAATAAAAATAAAGCAAAAAAGAAGAAAGAAAAAGGAAATGGCCATAAGGAAAAAAAAAAAAAAAAAAAGTCAACCAATTATGAACTTTAAACACATCTACAAAGTGCCTTCACAGCAACACCTATATTAGCGTTGTAATGGTTAAAACTGATCAGCGCACCTATCTACTGCCAATCATCTAAAAACATAGAGGAAACTTTTATCTTTTCAAACTATGAGAGCAAGTTTATTTAGAAAGTCACAGAGGTAAAGGAAGTGAGCTGTAGGAGAAATGGGCTTAGGAAACAAGTTACTGAGGCAAATGACTGGTCCTTGTAGCCTAGAAGAAAGAGGCAAGAAAAATGCCTCTGGGAAGAGGGTAGAGAAAGGAGCGCTGAGCTTGGTAGAAGAGCATTGCTTTGTAGGGGGGGTCAGGGGAGCGGAGGGCGGGGCGGGAGGGGCAGGGGGTGTCTAAGGGGAGGTCCCAGGGGAGGATCTTAATAGAATATTCATCAGTTTTCTAGGTGTGGCCTTTCAGGATCCTGGTGCCTACTGATTGGTCAGCCCTAGGGGCGGGGTCATTAGTCTTTGAAGCTGGTCCTGAGGTCAGGCCAGCCATGGCTTCACCCTGCCTGGCCTTGCTGCTTTTCTGGGCCTAGAGCTTGTTGCATCGCCTTTGGGCTCTGAATGTGACATGCTTTGGCCAATGGACTGTGAACATCCCAGAAGGAGCTCCAAGGTGTCTTTGAAGTTTCTGCCTGTGCTCTAGCTCTTGTATCGGCTATGAGAATCCATGTCTAGGTAAGGATGTCTTTTTGGTCTGAGTCAGTTCTGGAGGCTGAAGTATGAAGTCCACGTGGTCAGGTCTGTCTACATGGTCAAGTGTGTGTCTGATGAGGTTCTGGTTCACTAATGGCCATCTTCTCACTGTGTCTTCACGTCTTGTTTTGCAGAGATTAATAAACTTCTTTGGTTATGCAAAGTAGGCCAAACTAGAATGGGAATCATTGGTAGAAGAAAGCTTTCCATGTTTTTAATGTCATTCCTTCACTCATTCAACTAGTGGTTACTGAGTACCTTACTGCATGTTATTGCTAATGATGCTTGAAATATATCAGGAAATATTATAAAACAGACCAAGATTCTGAACTGCATAAAATTTATGTTCTTTGTATAACAGAGTGGTGGCAGTTTGGGGTTTCCTTTTGGCAGCTAGAAGGGATTAAAGTTTAGAGGACCAACATCCAGGAAAAAAGCTAACAAAGGCAGATTTTGGGAAGGATTCCAACCTGGCTGCTTCAAAAGCCAATACTTGAGAGACAGGTGCTGATGTAAAGGAAAGTGGTTTTATTTCAGGTGCCAGCAGTCTGGAAGATGGGGGACTCAATCCCACAGCCCATCTCAACATTCCAGTGCCGGCAGAGGTTTTTCTAAGGAGGAAGAGGGGAACAGAATAAAGAGAATGAGGAAGGGGGCTGAAAAGTTCTCTTTGTGCAGGTAAGCACAATCCATTCTGATAAGGACAGTGATGGTCATCCTGGCTTTACATGGTCCTACCGTCACATCATCCCAGCTCCATGGCTGAAGTTTAGCAAATCTCCCGGAACTGGGAGGCCTGAAGGTCCAGGGTGTCAGTACCTTTTGAAATTAGTTCCTAGAACTCCTATACAACCCGGCTATTCATCTACAAACTACATATTAGGCAGAGTCAGCACTTACAGAAACAATGGCAAAAGAATGGTGGAGTGGGGTACCATTTCCACTGCCACAGTGGCAGGTTGGGATCCAAGAAATGCTGACTAGCACGGAAGCCTTCCATTCTGCTCACAGAAGCTAATAAAGACAATGATACCCAGTAGCCCAGTTTCCAGCTCTCTTGCCTTATCCACCATCATCCCTGAAGCTTCAGTTAAAGTTGGGATCCCACCTCACCTGGGATTAGTGAAGTTTGGTAGTGCCCTCACTTAGAATAGACTGGTGCAGAGTGAAGACAGCAGTCCCAGGAGGCAGGAGGGCTGGCGAGAGACACTGGCCCAGCAGGAGATGGATATATGGAGACTATAGACATAAGGACATCCAAACCTGTAAAAAATTTGTGTAGGATTTTACTTGAGCCCAACTAACATCAGTTGTTGGGAAGCAGCATCTTAAATGCTCCAGAGAAGGGCAGTTTTGCAGTTTCTTTTATGCATTTTCAATGAAGAAGAGGACATAAGAAGATGACATGCAGGTGGATTATAGGGGAGTTAAGATCATGTGCTCTCTTGAGGGCAGTTAAGCTTGTATTAACATAGAAGCACAGAAATGATGGACAGGACTTGCTTAAGACAAAGATAAACCTCTTACTAAAGAAGTTATATGCCTGGGGCTGACTGCCCACCATAGGAATTTATGATCATATCACCCTGTGAGGTTACTTTCCATAGAACCCCCATTTTTTGGTTCACAATATATAGAGATAGGGATGGAGATAGTAGATTCCTTTCAAGGAATTGGCTTACCTGATTGCAGGGACTGACAGGTCCAAAATCTACGTGTGGGCGGGTAAGCAGACTGGAAAGTCTGGGGAAGGAGCTGAAGCTGCAGTCTTGACGCACTATTTCTTCTCCCTTTTAGTAATGTGACCCAGTCACATTATCGAGGTGATTTCCTTCACTTAAAGCCAACTAACTAGATGTTGACCACATCAGCAAAATACCTTTACAACAACACCTGGTACAGAAAGACTTGATCAGATCCCTGGGGAGGGGCTGAAGGAGGAGGTTGCCCGAGGCAATGGTTCGCAGTCAGAGACAGGATTGGCTAAGAAGCCGAATGCCTCCAGAGCTCATGGAATTGTGGGGCCAGAGGTTTAAAATAAAAAGATGGCAGAGACAGGCTCTCAGAGGGCTCTCTTCCTGGAGGATGCCTGCATAATACACTGCAGCTTCCTGTATTTCCCAAAAGATGGCAATTTGCAAGGATTTTGGGTGTTAGAGAGCAGCCTTAATTGAAAGGCTTAAGTGATTTAGGCTGTAAATAGAGTTAAAGATTTTAGCCTTCAATGATAGACCTCAGTGATTAAGCATGTGGAAAGCTGTTAATTCCAAAAGGGTGTAGCTTTTGAATAAAGACTCCTTTTCTTTATCACCAAAACTTTGCCTCTGGCATTTTGCCTCAAGGGTGGCATCAGGCAGCAGGACCCCACCTGCTGCCCAGTAACCTACCTGCCATCCTATTGGAATAAATAAACCCCATCATCTGGCCAAGTTGACTGTAAAGCTGACCATCACAGGCAGGACATCAAAGTGATTGGGAGACCTCAGGACCCCTTTTAAAACTGAGAATGAAACTGGACTTTTGCAAGATGGAGCTTCAGTTTATTAAACTATTGAATGTTAAGGGGCAAAAGCATGTGCATGTCACCATGAGTGTCATCCGGGAAGGCCACCCAAAGGTGATCGCCTGTAGTGTTTGAATCATTTTACTATTGATTAGGATCCTTTACTACTCTGTGAGGGTGGATGTTATCTTGTAGGAAGTGATTCTTATCTTACTGCAATGCAATTATCATTGTTCCCAGTTTTTAAAAATCTTCACCTGAGGATATGTTTGTTGTTTTTAGAAAAAGAGGAAGGGAGGGGAGGAAGAAAGGGGTGGGGGAGAGGGAAAGAGAGAGAGAGGGAAAGAGAGAGAGAGGCAGCGAGATCTGTTGTCCCCTACACACACCCTGACTGGGGATCAAACCTACAATCTAGGTTTGTGCCCTTAATGGGAATCATGGGACAATGCTCCATATACAAATGTACATATGTATAATGTTTTCCCTATGATGAGAACTCCTAGGATTTATTTTTTTAACTTTCAGGTATATCATACAGCAGTGTTATCTATAGCCACCATGTTATGCATTATATCCCCAGTACTTACTTATAACTGGAAGTTTGAATCTTTTTTAATTTAATTTTAATTTTTAATTTATTTTGTACCTTTTTAATCATCTATCCAATTCCTCTTCAGAAATACACACCCCATAACCACAAATCTCTTTTTCCTGAGTTTGGTTTTATGGATTTTTTTTTTAAGTTCACATATAAGTGAGTACTTGTCTTTCTCTGTCTGACTTAATTCACTTAGTGTAATGCCCACAAGTTCCATTCATATTGTCACAAGTGGCAAGATTTCCTTGTTGTTTTTTTTTTTGTTTGTTTGTTTTATGGCTAAATAATATTCCATTGTAGATCTATACCACAATGTTTTATCCATTTATCTGTTGATGTGCACTTAGGTTGTTTCCATGTCTTGGTTATCGTAAATAAAGCTGCAATGAACATAGGGGTATGTATATCTTTTTGAGTTAGTGTTTTGGGTTTCTTCAAATAAATATCCAGAAGGAGAATTGCTGGATCATAGAGTAGTTTGCTGTTTAATTTTTTTAGGAACTCCATATTGTTTTCCATGGTAGCTGCACCAATTTACATTCCCACCAACAGTGAATGAGGGTTCTCTTTTCTTGAAATTCTCCCCAACACTTGTTATTTCTTGTCTTTTTGATGCTAGCCATTCTAACAGGCATGAGGCAATAACTTACTATAGTTTTGATTAATGAAATATTTTGTGCCCAATATCAAGAAACCAGAAGATGCAACCTCAAAATATGTTTCTTTGACATACGAATTATTTTGAACTAAAAGCCATAGAAAACCAGCAGATGCAGGAAAAACTAAAAACAGGGCACACATTTTTCCTTTTGTAAAGAAAATTGACATTCATAAAGGAAATCTCAATTTGTAAAAGTGTTTCCCTATGGGACCATATACAACTCAACATCACTGAATGACCTTGTTTGCCACATTTTTCCTGGTCACCTTCCATTAACCGGCCTCCCCAACCCCCTCTCAAACTGTCCAGAAGTCCCTAACCCCTTTTCCTTTGCTGTACCCTAAGAAGATACATCAACCCAAATTCTAACCACCCCACTCCCACGCATAAGCACCTTACACATGCTGGTTAACTCCTGTTTTTCTCTTGTTCACCTGTCTTTGGCCAGACTTGCGTATCCAGCCTCAGCTGGATAACCTAAGAGAGGTAGAGGAAAAAGATTGTTTTGTCCCCTACATGCAGAAATGAAGAGTATTTCCACCCAAAGAAAAGAGAATCCCCAAAGGTGACAGTTTTATTGACCTGTGGGTTATTGACCAGCTTGTCACTAACTTAGCAATCTTACTTGAGTAGTCTTTTTTTCCGTGACTTGGAATATTTGTCTCTACCGAACTTCCCTGTGCAGGTGTTAGCTTCTGGGGCTTCCACCATCAGTGAGTTATGTCTTTGATGTGTATGCATCCTGTTTCTGTTTTTAACTTTTGGAAAGGAAAGGGTGAAGGACCCAAAAGGCTGAAGGATCTGGGGGAATGGGGGTGATATTTACCTTATCCTATTGAATGTTCACAAAAACACAGCTGTTCAATTTTTATTATTGCTCTTTTAATAGATGAAGAATCAGAGACTCTCCAAGGTTGAATACTTGCCCAGAACCACATAAATAATTTATGGTGGAGCTGGGATCCCAACCCGGTCTGCAGTTACTGTTCATTCACCTCTCTAGGCTCTCCACAGTGGAAGAGCAATAGAAAGGATCCTAGAAGTCTAATCTTTACACTCTGCCCAAATTCCCTCTAGAAGACCCTTGACCAGTACCTACTGTTTTCCCCCCACTGGGACTGTAGGATTCACTTTTCTGCAGTTGGTTTTCACTTCTAGCTGATCCTCAAGATTCCCACCCCTTCTCAGAAAACCCTAGACATCAGGTCTTCAGCTTCCTGGATGTTGGCCCTTCATCCCTTTGTGAATATCAGCCTTCAGATATGGCATCCTGAATCACACATCATAATACCCTACATCAGGCTGATGAATGAAAAGTAGAGAATAACCAATCATTTCTTTGTGATAGAAAATTTCCTTTCATTGTGCAGCCTAAGATTGAGTTCGCCTTCTTGGTAGTCTAGGTAATTGACCCTGTACATTCATCCTACACGCAAACCAAAATCCCGTGCCTTTTACATCGGAATTGTTGATTTCACTACTTCTTGTTCTCTTCTGTCATTTTGGCTGAAATGAAACAGAAATGTGGGCGCAGATCTAAGAAATTCATGAGAGGAGGGGTGCTGCTCACAGCAATTTCTGTATTTATTTTAATTTAAAGAAAAAAGAATATCTTCCTTTGTAAAGCAACTAAGCTGAGGCAGCTAGTGCAGAAGTTGTTAGAAGACAAAAGATGTGAAAAAGCAGAGATTGAGGTTTGACTGACATTGTCTAGAAACATATTAATACAAACAAGCGTCATTTGGAAGATTTAAACTGAATTTCTGAACCATCAGAATAAAATATTGTCATGACACAAGAAATAAAGCTGCTTTATTTCAAAACAAACAGAGCTGAATTTTGAAAATAAGTCACTTGTGTTTGGTTTCACAAGGCATTGAATTACACAGAGAGCTGCTTATTTGAGCAGCTGGATGCTAATGAGTTCAGGAGGACAATGAGAAATGCAGCAAAATCAGCTTTTTATACCAAGAATAGCACTGACCTCACCTGAAATTGCTGAGTCTGGAGCATCAAGCTGAGTGAATTAAGCCTCTCCTGATTGTAGATGACAGAAACCTATTCCAACTTTCTGGTAGACAGAGATTTCATGTTCTGCAGGAAGGGCCCAGGAATGCCCACCAAGCTATGACTGCTCCTTTTCAGGCTGGCATCCATCTCTCCTGCTTCTTTTTCACTGTGGGCAGCATGGTCAACCCACAACTTGCAGCTGGTCCCCCAGACATCTGAGACTCTCATAACCCCAGGGGAGGGCTCCTGTTGGCCTATCTTAGGCTTAGTTCATGTCTATCTTTGAACAACCAGTTGTGGCCCAAGAAAGAAGTGATATGAAAGGTTAGTGAAGTACTAACCTTTGAAACAATCACTGTGGCCAGTGTGGGATGGGACCTAAAAGAAAATGGCAAATCCTATTCAAATCACATGGTGGTTCTGGAAGAAGGAATGCACCCAGGAGAAGGTTGGAAGGTACTCTTGAGGGCATTCTGAACAGATTGTCACTACCCAGGGACACCGAATAGTGTGTAATTTCAGTTTTTACTCATTAAACAACACTAAATGCTTCTGCATTAGAATTAAAGCACTGCCTGTTTCAAATGATTATTTCATGTACTCTGTGTGCAAAGTGAAAAGGTGTTTGCTATTGTCCTTAAGGACCCACAGTAATAGAAAGGGCTCGCTGCTGTTTATGAACACATCTCCCTTTCATGCCTCCAAGATCCATGGCTTCTCGGGAACCCTCTCTTAAGCTTTTAGGTTCAGGGTGATTGGACTACTATATACATTAGTCAGACTCTGTTAGTCTTATTCCCTCCCCATCTCCCACTCTATCCCTTTGATCATTGCTTTATTCATTCACTCAACAACTATTTCATGAGTACCTGTGATGTGACAGTTGTCTAGATATAAAAAGATACATAGAAATTAGCCATGGTCCCTCCTTCAAGGGCTACATCAAAGAGGGGACATTGGACAAGTAAACAGATTATTATAATACAGGACAAGTTTGTGATTAGCTTATTCATTTTTCACTAGCTTCTAGATCTAATGGACAGCCTGCCCCTTTGCACTTCAGAATACTTATTCACCCTACCTACTGATGTCGCATTTTTTTAAAAGCGGGGGCTAACTTCCATTTACAAATTTAGAGAAGGATTCAAGTGCAAATGCCCATGAGAACTGGTTTAGTCATGCCAAGGGAAAATGGCTACTCTTTATGCCCTTTCTGGTGAGTCAGATAACCATGTAGTGTATCAATCAGACTGGGCCATTTCTAAGGGTGGAAGGGGGTGCTACCTAAATGAGATCCCAGAGTAACAGGCATAAGTGGGGACTACCTGGGCAGAGTGGGACAAAGGTTCAACATAAAGTTGGTAGGAGATTTTGTAAGAGCTGGGAGGAAGGGGATATGGAGAGAAGAAGATAGATAAACAAAGAGGGTCCAAAGAACAAACCGCCTGCTCCCATTGCTACCAGTAACCAACCAGGGGACCAGGAGGGTATTCAGGATGGGAGTTTGGGGTAACGTGGACACATTTTGCAGCCTACCTGTTCCTGCTGATAGGCACTATAGGGAGTTGGGAGTTATCTGTGCAAAAGGGTAGTGTTAAGCCACCTTCAGTCACTAACATTTAGCCCCTTGTCCTCATGGAATCAAGTGGAGAGCAGCAGGAGACAGACCAGGAGCCACTCAGTAAAGGTCGAGAACCAGACTCAGGGCATGTCCCATATGCTGGCCTAGCTTCTGTTGGGTGAATGGAGACAGAAGACAGACGGTGAACATGGCAGAGGCCAGAAGGCGAGACCAAGGAGGGTGGGAGCCCTGCACAGAAACTTGATGCATTTCCCAATTTTGTTTAAAGTGAGAAACCCACCAAAGAAAGAGTGGGGTATTGGGGGAGGGAGGTAAGATGGAGAATTACTTGACAATGAAAGAATAGGTAAGAGAAGCTTAAGTGGAAGCTTTATATCCTGATGAAACACCACCTGGGGGTTAAGGAATCACCACTTTTCTCCGTCCAGTAAGAACTTGGGGTTTGTCCACACAGCTTTTGAAAAGACAAGGACACTCCTTTGGGGCCACAATTCTGCCAACTCCTTTCAGATGGGCCCTTTGTGGAGCAGCACTGAGCTTTTATTCATGATGATCAACCCTCAGAAACAAGCTCTACTTAATGCAATTTCACTGTGGGTAGCCCAGGCTGTGTAGTAGCAAACATGAAATACTCCCTGCTGATAAAATACCCTGTTGAGCCTGGACTTGAGCTATGTAGTTGGCACTTGGTATTTTCTGGAGGATAATGGCTTAGAAAAATCCTGCTGTCCTTTTCTGACAGCAGTGCTCTGGTGCCACTTGTCCTTGACACTTTTTTTTTCACGCTGCCTGCTGCCACCCAAAGTGAAAGTTGGAGTCCCTGTAAAATGACAAGTAACAAGGCGCCATTCCAGTGCGTTGTGAAACATTGTTTTTCTCCAGATAATCACGGTCACTGAGCTCTCTTTCAATGTGAAAAATGAAGTAGCATGTTCCATACACTTGCTTTTTAAGTCCTTTGGCTCTTCTTGGCTTTCCCCTGCTTTAGCTCATCCCACAAACCAAAGTGAGTATCTGTTGATATTTCCCCAGACCGCTATTCAAGAGAAGGAACCGCTTGTTATTAATGGTGCCAGCAGAGCGCCCCGACTGGTAGGCTTTGGTTGAGAACTAGGGGGGCTGCGGAGCCTGTGGCGTATTGCTATTCAGACTTGGTTAACCCAAGAAACCCCTGAGGAGTCTGCTAGCAGTGCCAAGTCCAAGTCAGATTCCTCCAAAGATTCCGATTGAGTGGGTCTGGTGTAGGACCCAGGAGTTTGCAGTGTTAACCAACGCACTAGCTCATTCTGGAGCAGGTGGGCTGAGAAATAAACTTCAAAAAACCCTGAACTATGGGTTTTCTTTTCCTTATCAGTAAAATGGTTGGATTATGGGCTACATTCATTCATTCATTCACTCATTCATTCATTCCCTCATTCTTTCATTCTTTCATCCATTCATATCAAGCACTTACTCTGGGCCTCCTAGCTTGATTTTCCATTTCTAACGGCTTTTCATTTAAATTTCATCATCACACTTCACTTTTCTTGGGAGAATTGCCAAGGGTGAGGCTCACAAGAGACAAAGTGAAATTGGCCACGGAAGTGGTCACTCCAGCTGCAGGCCAGGAGGTGGGAGGAACCCCATCCAGGCGGTTGGAAACCATCTGGTAGGGAAGCAGATCCAATGGTGACCCTCACCTAAGGAACTTGGCCGTTTGTCCAGGTCTCCAGAGGGAGGGACCCCTGGCCCTATAATGGGCCGAAGCCATTTCATTGTTATGAGGGAACAGAGATTTCAATATGTGTGAGCAGGAAGCTGAATAACATCTTTGTTTGGAAAGCTAGGGGCCTCCTGTTATCTTTGCCATTGTGCTACTTTGGTGGTTGTTATAACTAGAAAATTGCGGTCCATGTGAACGGATGTCTTGTAAATATTTCACATGGAGTGGACATAGCGCCTACATCTTCAGCTCTCTCATAGCGATTCTGGGGGATTACAATGTGTCAGCACAAATATAAGTTCAATTTCAGACATCCTCAGCTCCCTCACTGCGTTTCTGTGGGATTATAATTTGTCAGCACTAATATAACTTCCCTTTCAGGGCTGATCCCCAAGCAAGGAGTTAGATGTTGACTCCAAAAAGGCTCAGGCCACTGTGTTGATTAGAGCATGTGAGTGAGGCAGTCTTGAGCTTTTAGTTGGTTGGTTTCACTTTTCAGTTTTCTTTTTTTTTTTTTTTAACTTAATTTTATTGTTGTTGTATTACATCCATCCCCTTTTTGCTCCCCTCTGTTCAGTTTTCTTTTTAGGAGAGGTTGTCAACTTCCACAAAGATTTAGGGGGTGAGGTTCAGGGAGAGAGATGTCCCAGGAAGGAATACCATGCATCCATGTGTCCTAGCCCATCTTGGCTGCTATAACAAAAGGCACAGATTGGATAGTTATAAACAATAGAAATGTATTTCTGGCCCTGGCTGGTGGCACAATAGATAAAGTGCCAGCCTGGGAACCCAAAGGTCACTGGTTCAGTTCCCAGCCAGGACACAACCAGGTTGCAAGCCAGGTCACCAGCCAGGTTTATAGCTGGAAACAGGTGAAAGGCAACCATACACTGAAGTCTTTCTCCCTCTGCCTCTCTTCCTTCCCTTCTCTAACAATAATAAATAAAATCTTAAAAAACAAATAAAAAGAAGAAAGAAAAGAAATGTATTTCTCACAGTTCTGGAAGGCAGAAGTCCAAGGTCAGGGTGCTAGCATGATCAGGTGAGGGTCCTCTTCTGGGTCACAGACTTCCTTACATGGCAGGCGGGGCAAGAGAGTTCTCTTGGCCAACTTTTCTAGGCACTGATCTCAAGTGGACGTGTGCTTGGGGTCTTTGCTGATAACCAGGACTGGCTGACATTTATTGAACATTTGTTGTATATTCACAACACAGTGGGACTTTCTTGCGTTTGATCCCCAGTACTGTGCTGTCAGATAAGTTCTATTATTCTCTCCATTCTATGGATAAACTGATGTTCTGGATATTTTTCCAAGGTTAACAAAGATCATATTTGAATCTGGGTTTTCCTGACAATCGAGACCAGGCTTTCCCCGTTATTTTTTATTGTCCCTCTAACATCTACTTACCTCACTGGGATTTTATGCCTCCCACATCAGTTACAGGTTCATACCTATATGTGCTGGTCCAGTGGCACACACAGGGAGACAACAGAAGAGCCCCATGGTTTATTATTCCACTGTAACCCTGGGAGATCAGAACAACAGAGTCTTCTTGTCTCTTCAAATGATGCATTTACTTTCTGCTCAACCATAGTACCTGATCAGTGAAAACTCTTGATGCTAGTAAAAGTAATGATGATGGTTAACATAGATTAAACACATTTCACCAGCATTCCTCATTTAATACTCACAGGAACTCTGTGAGGTATACCTTGTCAATACTCCCATTTTCTGTGGATGAAACTAAGGGCTGAAGAGGTTCTGTGCCAAGGCCATTCAACTAGTCATTGTGGGGGTAGGCGGCCATTTATTGATTTATTTAATAGGCATTCTTTAAGCACCTGCCACATGCCAGACCCTATGCTGGACACAATAGTGAGTAGAATGCAGTACAGAACCCACCCTCATGGAGTTCAGTGAGGAGACAGACATGAGTCAGGATGGTCAGAGAAGGCTTCTTTTAAGAGATCCAAAGTATGAGTCCTGGCCAGTGTGGCTCATTTGATTGGGCATTGTCCTGCAAAGCAAAAAGGTTGCTGGTTCGATTCCCAGTCAGAGCACATGCCTAGATTGTGGGCTTGACCTTGATCAGTGTGTGTACAAGAGGCAACTGACCCATGTTTCTCTCTCACATTGATGTTCTCTTTCTCCCTCCCTTCCCCTCTTTCTAAATGTAAACAAATTCTTAAAAAACAAAGAGATAACAAGATACTCTTGACCCAGAGCTAACTAGGCCAAGGGGGTATAAAATATGCAGAGAATTTCAGCTGAGGGACCAGGATGTGCATAGCTTGTGGTAGGAGGCAACATGGCCTGGTCAAGGAATTAAAAGAAGACCAGTGAGCCTGCAGTGGCCAGAAGAAGAGGGACATTGTGCCAGAAAAGCCTGAAGAAGAGAGGGATGTGGCCTTGACAGCTTCAAAAACTCTGATCTTTATCCTAAGTTCAATGGAAAACCATTGGTGAGTTTTAGCAGAGTAGCAAAATGTAGTTCAAGGAGATCGCACTGAGTGTTGTGTGCAGAACAGGTTGAAGAAGGGCACCAGTTGAGGTGGATGACCAGCTGGCTATTATAGAAGTCAGGGGCGCGGGGGGGTAGGGGTGGATGGACATTGGTGGTTTGGGTGCCATGGTGGAGATGGGGGAAAATGGGAAAATTTGAGAGAGAATAAAGAGGTAAAATCATAGGAGTTTACAATGCTTGGATAGGGAAAGTGAGGAAGAAGAAGCTTTCAAGGATTTGAATTCAGCTCTGTTAGTCTCCAAAGAAAGACTACACCTTTAGCTAGTATCCCTTGAGCATTTGGTTACTCAGGATTAAGTTCAGCTACATCTAACCAGAAACTCAAAAAATCAATAGTTTAAATAAGATAAGAATGTATTTTTTACTCACATAAAAAAGCCTGGAGGTAGTAAGTCCATGACTAGGATTCTGCCACATTAAGGATCCAGGTATCTCCTATTTTCTTGCTGTGCTCACTTTAGCTCACAGCTTCTACCCTCTGGCCCAAAATGGCAGCTTGAAATCAACCATTACATCTTCATTCCAGCCAGCAGGAGAGAAGAAGAGAAAGGGCCTGTCTCCTCCCCTTGAGGTCATTTCTTCAAAGTTACATATCAAATTTCTGATTACACCTCAGTTATCAGAACTCAGTCAATGGTCAGTCATATTAGCTGCATGGGAAGATGAAAATTGTCACCTTTATTTTGGGAAGTGAGAGTCAATTCAAAGTCAGGGGGTCAATTACTAAAAAGAAGGGAAGAATGGGTGTCAGGATACAACTAGCAGGCTCAACTGCAACCACTAGTCATGAGTCTGTGCAATGCCAAACCACATGATACGTGATGAAGAGTCAAAAGCAAAGGCTCAAATATGGTGAAGTCAATTTCTCTAGGGCTCAATTTTATGCATATTTTGAATGCTCCATTTTTGTCCAGTTGTTTACACTATTTACTAGGTTAAAAGTACCCATCTTGAACATAAAATGGTATAACCATTAGGGAAAAGTTTGGCAGCTCCTCAAATCACTGACCATAGAATTACTATATGGCCCAATAACCTACTCTTAGATGTACAAGTGTATGTAAGAGAACTGAACATATAAATATTTATGGCAGTATTATTCATAGTAGCCAAAGAGTGGAAACACCCCAAATGTTGATCGATTAATGAATGGATAACAAAATGTGGTATATCCACACAATGAAATATTATTGAGCAATAAAAAAATGAAGTACTGATCTATGCTAGAACATAGATGAATGCTGAAAACATTATGCTAAGTGCAAGAAGTCAGACACAAAAAAGATCACATACTATATGATTCCATTTATCTAAATCCTCCAGAATAGGTAGAGCCATAGAGATAGAGAGTAGGTTAGTGGATGCTGGAGGATGGGGGAAGGAATAAATAAGTGAGGGGCATATTTTTTAGAATGATGAAAATATTCTAGAATTAGATGAAGATGACATTTAAACTGATGGTACATTTTCAAGTGCAAATTTTCTATTATGTGAATTACATCTCAATTTTTAAAAACTTTATCTTTAGTTCCACATGTAGGTAGGTCTTTCATAAAGAGGCAAAAAAAAATCATATACATCAGGGGTGTCAAACTCATTTTCATCAGGGGCCACATCAGCCTTGTGGTTGCCTTCAAAGGGCTGAATGCAATTTTAGGACTGTATACATGGAATTGCTCCTTAACTGTTAAGCGAGCCAGGGAGGAACACGGTGCTGGGCTGAAGGTACCAGGTCAGATAAAACAAGGTGCCCGGCTGGATTTGCCCCATGGGCCTTGTGTTTGACACCCGTGCTATATATATTTATTTATACAGGGTGCACGTGATCAATTGGCAATAACTTTGCATCTCCTCATTTCATGTTCTATTAATTTTGAAAAATTATGTTTGTAAGGTTATGATTTAACATTGTTTCAGATATAAAGTATTAAATTATGAGAGCAACTATAATGTCAAAGGAATACGATGTTAGAGCAACCATAATTTCTGGACTGCATGCAGGGCAAACTGCTAACGAAATTGCAGACTTTAATAACATCCCTTTACGTACAGTTCACAATATGAAGAAGGTGTATGATGCTGATCCTGATGTCACCACACCAACAAGGAAAATGCATAAGGTACAGAGGGATCGAACAAGTCTAGATATTGTACACAGAATCAGAAGATCATCAATGAAGATCCAGGATGTTTATCTTGCTGTTATGAGAGTAGTTGTACCATGGATGAAACAAGTTGCAAATGGACATCATTTTGTCTTCCAATAAGATGGTGCACCAGCACATAGTGCCAAAAAGCTGCAAGAATGTCTCAGTGTCAATGTTCCTGAATTCTGGTCAAAGGAAATCTGGCTTCCTAGTTCACCAGATGCAAATCCTTTAGACTATATGTATGGAGCATTTGTGAGAGAGAAGTTAATAAACAACCTTATTCTAATAAAGAGGCTGTTAAAGCTAAGATTGAAAACATGATGATGTCCATGGATAAAGAAAAGTTAATGAAAGTGTACTCTAGACCCCAAAGTCGAATTGAGTCTATAATTGCAGCAAATGGAGGCTTTTTTGAACCATTTAAAAAATAATGACTATGTTTACATATTTACATAGAAGAATCAATTTATTTCAAAATATAACACGTTTGTGGTATGTTGTTTATATTACTAAAATTTTGCCAATTGATCATGTGCACCCTGAATATATAAATACATATGTAAAGATTTGGTTAATTTTGCTGAAATGGGATTTAAATGCTGGCTTTTGAGTCATGGCCTCAGAACATATTTGGCTATAGAAAGCCAAACATTTATGGATTTTTTTTTTTTCTTTTTGGCCTGAATTGTCAAGTTTTTCCAAGGATGCTCCTCACCCCTTGGTACTGTGCTGCTGCTGTGCATTAGTCATCTAGTGCTGTGTAACAACGGACACCACAGCCAGCCTTTACCATCTCACAGCTTCCCGAGCCAGGCCTCGGGGACCAGTGTGGCTGGTAGCTCTGGCTCAGGGTCTTTCATGGGGGCTCAGCCAAGCTGCCTGCCAGGCTGTAGCCCCTGAGCATAGCACTGGGCCGCAGGATATGCTACAAAGGCCCCTGTGTGGCTGTTGATGGTGGGCCTCCTTTGTCACCTTGAGCCTTTTCCTAGGACTGCTCACAAGAGGGCTCCCCTTGGAGTGAGTGATGGGGGGATGGGAGAGGAAGAAGGAAGAGAGGAGGGTGAGGACACTGGGGAGGGAAGGTTGGGGAGAAAGAAGGATGGGGAGGAGGAGAGAGAAATGGAAACTGGTGTGTCTTTTTAACCAAATTTCAGAAGTGACATCCATCACTTCTGCCATATTCTACTGGTCACACAGACCAGCCTGTCCCAGAGTGAGAAAGGACTGCACAAGGGGCAACTCCCAGGAGGCAGGTTGTATGGGGAGCTGGCGGCTCCAGGGAGACAGCAGTATTCACACTGCCCAGGCCCAGGGAGCAGGAACTCAGAGTGACCTTTCCCTCACTCATCTGGACAAGGGCCTGGCTCCAATGCTGTAGCTTGAAGGCCGCTTCTGCCCCGCTGGAGTGACACCCCAGAGGTCAGCTGCTCCTGCTGCTCTGGGCGCTGCCTGGGACCAAGGGCACCAGACCAAGAATGAGGCCTCACTGAGTCCACTGCCACTTCCTCCCTCCCTGGGCAAGCCACTGTCCCTTTCCAGACCTGCTTCCTCATTTGTAAAAGACACAGCTGATGAGAGCAGTGTTTTCTAATCCAAGCTCTCCCGGTGATCCCAGGATGCGACCCAGTTTTTTCAGGGCCCGAAGTAAGGGTCCAACTGGGACAAAACTAAAGGTGTGCCATGGAAGGCACAAGGGTCCAACTGGGACAAAACTAAAGGTGTGCCATGGAAGGGCACAGGGAGCCTGAAAACCACTCACTTTTTTTGTTTTTGTTTTTTTAAGATTTTATTTATTATTTTTAGAGGGAGGGGAAGGGAGAGAGACAGCGAAGGATAGAGACATCAATGTATGGTTGTCTTTCGCCTGCCTCCAGCTATGGACCTGGTTGGAGACCTGGCTTGTAACCTGGTTATGTGCCCTGACTGGGGAATCGAACCAGCGACCTTTGGGCTCGCAAGACAGCGCCTTAACCACTGTGCCACCAGCCAGGGCGCCACCCACTTTTGAATCAGCAAAGACTGGTCTCAGGATCAGCATGGCCTTTGCTAGAAGCTTGCTCTCAGTCACACCGCAGCGGGTATGCGAGGAATGTGCAGTTGTGTTCCATCCTGCGGGTCGGCTAACTGGAAGGAAATTGCCTTGTATCACATGCCACAATCATTGTCATTCGATCATTTTTTTCACTGCCTAGAGGGGAGTCATCTTAATGGAAGGGTGGTGTCAGCGCGGCTGACTCAGGGCCCACATATCTGGGTGGAAAGGGAAAGATCCGCATCCGCATCAGACTTGCAGCCCAAGCAGAGAGGCAGTGGTAGGGGCGCAGGGGAGGGCATGCAGGTTTGAGAAAGGACAGTGCCAGAAGGCCTCTCAGGTCTCCTCTCTTCAGCTATGGTCACCCCTGGGCTGACCCGACAAGAGGAATCGTGGCCCACTGGGAAAATGTATGAACAAAAATAGTACCATAGCCGGGTATACTGCGGGGTTGGGGGATGCTGCCCTGGACTGGGGCAGCCTTGATGGCCCCTCTCTGCCACATGCAAATACAGGCCCAGGATGGCCAGATCTTCTCATTTATCAGGAGAAGCCGGAAATCCAGGTTTTTATATGAAATTTTCCAATTGTTAAAATACTGGGCAGGCCAAACAAAACTTGTCTCTGGGCCAGACCTTCTATGACAAATGATTGACCCCATTTTAATCAAAACACACACATTTCCTTCTCCTTCTGAGACTTGGGTTCCTTGGAGGCACATTATATATTCAACTAGCAAGTGCCCCCCCGCATGCTGGGCACAGAGAGGGTCCTAGAATGTTCACATTTCCTCATCTCCTTTTTGACCACAGAGATTCTTTTTCTCCCTGTGCCATCCATTAGGCTTTCTGTATAGAGGGAAATGGGAAGAAAGGAATTAGAAGAGAAGAAGAACATAGGCCTAGAAGAAACATTTAGTTTGTGTCTCATTCCACAAGTGGAAGATAAAATAATGGCCCAAAGCCACCATCTTTGTAGCCTCAGCTTCCGGCCCAGAGCTCTTTATTTATTGAAAGACTCCATGATAAACAGCATATATCAGTGAACCACACACTATATACCAGCTGCTGTGGTGGTATTATCATACTACTGGACTTTGCATTTTATTCCTTATAATATTTCCATGATGCAGAGACCCCAATGTATATGATGAGGAAAGTGAAGCCCAATGAGACTAAGTAACTTGCTCTAGTTCACAGAGCTGGGGCTGGGATCCGAATCCAGGTGTGCCTGACTTCAGAGCACGCATTTATTTTTTTTTTTAAGGTTTTATTTATTTTCTACAGAGAGGGAATGGGAGGAAGAAAGAGAAACAGCAATGTGTGAGAGATACATCCGTTGGCTACCTCCAACTGAGGGCCTGGCCTGCATCCCAGGCGTGTGCCCTGACTGGGAATCAAACTGTCAACCTTTTGATTTGCAGACTGGGGCTCAATCCACTGAGCCACACCAGCCAGGGCAGAGCACACATTTTAAATGTTATGCTGAATAAATGACTGAGTTAATAAGTGGATTAATATGTGAATGAATGAAATAATGAGTGAGTGAATGATTGACTAAGTGAATGAATGAGTGAATGAGTGAGTTGAGGCCCTGCTCCCACTCTCCGTCAGTCCCACCCTGCCCTCCCAACTCTGCCAATGGTTCTGAGGCTTAAATACTTGAGTTTCATTTTTTCGTAGATTTCCCAGAGGAATCTGTCTGGGCCATCACCCCGCTTAGTGGCTCAGGGTGTTTCTGTTTGGCATGGGCCCCCCGGGAGCTGTCAACGTTTAGACACACACTGAGCTCCCTCCCTGTCACACTGATACACTCGTCATCATTCACTTTTTAAACATGTTAGTGAAGGGAAAATACTGGAGAGAGCAGCAGGTTTTCCGCATCAAGGAGGGTTATTATTTACCAGCGTGCTAGTTTCTGTTATTTTTTCTGTACCCTGGTGTACAATCAGAGCTCATAAAAGTGCTACTGTGTGGGAGGTCTACATTTCCTCTCCATTAAGCGTCCCCAGATGTTCGTGGCTCCTGACCCTTCCTGCCTCCCTGCCTGCTCCCGTTCACCTTCCAGCCTCCCTCCTCCTCTTTGCTCCAGCAGAGAGCTCAGGAGCTCAGCATAGCCAGTAGTACAGTTGGCTAATCCATCAGCATTTCCCAACACTGCAACTCCACATCTGCCTGACCGTCTGTCTCCTCCCTGATGTGGTCCAGTGTCTGCCACCTGCTCTGATTCAGAAATCCCTCTTGGCCCTGGCTGGTGGCTCAGTGGATAAGGCGCTAGCCTGCGAACCCAAAGATCACTGGTTTGATTCCCAACCAGGGCACATAACCAGGTTGCAAGCCAGGTCTCCAGCCAGGTCTCCAGCCAGCTCCTTAGCTGGAGGCAGGTGAAAGGCAACCATACGTTGATGTTTCTCTCTCTCTCTGCCTCTCTCCTTTCTCCTCTCTCTGGAAATAATAAATAAAATCTTTAAAAAAAAGAGAGAAAAAAAGGAAAAAATAAATTCCTCTTTATGAGAATTTGACTCCCACTGCAAACAGAGTTCCTTGCTACTTTTGGAAATCATGAAAGCATCCTACCTCCCACCCTGTGCAATCAGAGAAGTCCCTGTGTAGTTCATGCTGACCTGGTGGCTAGCTAGGGGTTCAGCAGACATTTCTGACACTACAGTTAGGGAACTTGTAATTTCAGGCAGTGTTGCATTGAAACCAGGAAGCCCTGTGATCTATTTTTGCCAAGTAGCATTCCCAAAGGATAACTCAGATAGGGGCCTCTCTGCTTTGCACCCAGATCCATCCAGACCCAGCTCCGTGGGCCTTGTGCCTCTGTCCTGATTGCTCTGGCTTTTATTTCCTAGAAAAGGACACTCCAGGGTCTTAGAATGACATGAGACTCGGAATCTGCACATCCACGACCACATGCTCACTCTGCCACATGATAGTTCCAGGATCTAAAGATTACTGCCTTGGGGGCTACATTTTCCTCACCTGTTGGCTCAGTTGGTTGGAGTTGTCCCATACACCAAATGCTTGTGGGTTTGATTCCCGGCGGGCACATGCTGGCTGGGTTGTGGGTTCAAATGAAAGGCAACTGAACAATATTTCTCTCTCACATTGATGTTTCTCTTTCTCTCTTTCTCTCTCCCTATCTCTCTAAAATTAATAAACATATCCTCAGGTGAGATTTTAAAAAGGGCAAAAATGGTCTCACAAAATTATTGTGAGAATTAAATAAATGAGCACCTGTGAATGTACTTGGGATATGCGAACTGAACTTCTCTAAGAAAGAATAAAGGTGTCCGCTTTTGTTTTCGCTTCTCTCCAATACAGTGGAAGGAATAGCATTACCCTGGGGTGGAGGTGGGGGTGCCTCAACCACAGTCAAGACCACTTTGGTCCCAACACAGTGATGTCAGTGTGGAGTTCATCCAATCCTGGCCAAGAAGTCTGCTGTCATTTCTAAGCTCTTATTCCTTTACTTAAACATGTTTATTACAAAAAAAAAAAAAAAAAAATGTAGGCATACAGAAGAGTTTTTTTTTTAAGCACAATGAATAACTTACCAGCTAGTTAGCATTTTGCCATATTATATATTATATGTATTATATAGGTATATACACACACACAGACATGCACCACAAAGTCCTCACTTAATGCTGTCAATGGGTTCTGCAACTTTAAGAACCTATCAGTTAATTATATGTAACCCAGGCTAATTGATAAAGAGTTAAGTTCATATGGCATCTCATTATGGTATAATGAAATGACCTTGAACAAAATGGTATTCAAGGACCTGCTGTTCATCTTTGCTCAATGACATCAGATATAATCCTTCATTCCAAAACATTTCAACAGGTATTTCTAAAGAAGTCATTCTTTGACATTACTATATTAACATTATACTCTAACCAGATGAACAGTTCCCTAAAATCATCGAATAGTTTGTGTCAAATTTCCCTCATTATTTCCAAGGTATATTTTATAACATTTTTTGGCATAGGGATCCAATCAAAGATTCATTTGGTTATGTCTCTTAAGTTTTTAAAAAATCTAGTACAGACCATTTCTCCTCCCATCAGCCTGCCTAACCACCCCCTCCCCTACCCCACCCTCCACACTCCTTCCTCTCCTTTACTGCTAAATTCAACCCTGGGGCTGAAGGGTGACCAGCCAGACCCTGAGCTGTAAAGGTCTGGCTTCCACCTTGTGATTACAAGTTACCTGGGGGTGTGAGGCCATTGCCTTTCTCTTTTCAAATTCTGATTCTGTTTGCTCCTTGGTGCTGAGGCATCAGGAACCTCCCTGGTTCTTCGGAAACAACCATTGGTTATGAGAAGGCGGACCTCTAGGTGACTCTGACCAAACTGGAAGTCCAGGGAAGGGAGAAGTTGCCCCCCCTGGGGGATGCTGGGGCACAGGGGTCAGCTGACATCTGAGCTAGGTGCCAGAGATACAGAGCAGCTTGTGACACATGCTGGGGACCAGCAGAGCCAGTCACAGAGCTGGGAGCCTGGGGTGAACGCAAGGAACAATGAGTGGTTAAATGCTGAACTTGACTCTCCAGCACACAATAGGCTTCTGTTGGATGAATTAGTGAAGGAATGAATGAGTAGCAATAATTGAGTGGTATTGTAATTAAGTAGTTGAGAATGTAAGGATGTGGGGGTCTAAGGTCAGCATCGTTTGGTTCAAACCCCAGTTCAACCATCATTTACAAGCTCTGTGCCCCTGGTCTAAATGTTTAATGCTTCCTCACGTATACACTTGAGATTAATAAGAGAACTTCCTAGGTTCCACATGATAATTAAATGAGATAATCTATTTATACTTATGTCAGTGAGCAAAATGCCTAGCACCTAGCAAATGCTTAATAAATGTTTGCTATTTTTGCTGTCTTCAAGTTAGGAAATTGTTTATGTGGTGCTTTGTAAAAAAAAAAAAAAGTTGACGAAATACTCTCCCTGAAAATGTTTTTATTAATTTTAATATTTAACTAATTATCATCATTGTTGTTAATTTGCAGAGTTAAAACTGAGCTAATGGCCAGGAACGGTTCAGCCTAGCTCCTGACATAATTATCAAAATTTCTCCCAAGAGAGCTGAATCAATGAGGTGGTCCTACCCTGGTGGAGGTCCCAGGGTCAGATGGCTGGGGAGTTATTATCTTTCCTTCCCGGAACCAGGGCAGGAGGTAGGAATGTTGCTGCTTGCTTCTGCTTTATGCATTTTCCTGAGTCAGAAGCCGGACAATCAAAATACTCACTTGCCAGCACCTGGAGCCCTCCCCAACATGTTTAGGGACAGTCCTTTGTTCCATGGATTAGAAAGGGGACAGGGATGCAAAACGTATTTTAATATTTATGGAAACAACACAGGAATGCTTCCGGGTACTTCAGCAAAGCAGAGTAAATTCTAAAGCTCCCCACAACTAACTTTGGACCAGGATATCCCAGTGCAGAATGCCCACCTCGAGCAAGAAGGAAAACCAGCTTCGAAATTTGGAAAGTCTGTTTTGGTTACAGAGAGCTCATTTCAGCAGCTGATTAAACACTATCAGCAATTTGGTTGACAAACCACTAATCAGTTCAATTTCTTCTGTTAATGCCCTTTTACCTGAATGAGCATTTACGTTTGGCCTCTTTCCAGCTGTGGCTGCTACCAGATGGTTCATAGCTGCGTGCTGAGGCACGTCTGAAAAGGAACATCTGGAAATCTGAGTCACATTCTTCTCCGACGTCCCTGGGGGAACCAGGGCCTCAAGAACAGAAAAATCCAGACTTTTTATGGCTATTGTGAGGGCTGTGAGATAGTCAGGTTTTTCTGTCTCAATTAAAATGTCCAGAAAACAAACCAGAAATTGACCTGAAATTCTAATTGTAAAGGCATTAATGTTGTGAATAAAGGAGTGTCTTTTTTTTTTTTTTTTTTTTTTTGAGTGCCATTTTTTACAAAGAAGATTTTAGTTATTTATTTTTAGAGAGAAGGGGAGGGAGAAAGAGAGGGAGAGAAGCATCAATGTGTGGTTGCCTCTTTTGCACCCCCAACCAGGGGGACCTAGCTTGCATCCCAGCCATGTGCCCTGACTGAGAATCGAACAGTGACCTTTTGATTCGCATGCCAGCACTCAACCCACTGAGCAACACCAGCAAGAGCCAGGAGTGTAACTTTTTGAATTGCACTGTGAAGATGTCATTTAGGAGAATGTCACTTTTAATACAAGTCTATGAACATGCCCAACCACTTGGAAGTCTGTGCTCAAAACCATTTGTCCAAACCGTGGTGATAGATTTGCACTGACCCTCTTCAAGGCAAGTTTGCTCCAAGGGCCTGGAACAAACAGCCTCTGGGTTGTTTCAAGATTTAACGAGGGATAATGAACCTGAAAGTGCTTTGCCAAATGAAGAACACTTTATATACTGCAAAGGGCTGCATTAACACACGACTAGTCCCTGTTAAAAGACAAACTCTGACCAGAACTTCTGCCGCAGCAAATCATCATGGAATAAAGCAAAGTAAAGTGATTAGCTCCAGCAGATCCTAAACCACAACTCAGTCTTCATTTTCAGACTGTGATCAAACCACCAGAATGAAAGGGTCGGCTTGCGTTACAGACCTGGGGTGGGGATAGGGAGTTCAGTGTGTGTTGAAACTGGGAAAGACTCTATAGAATATTATCCTGATGTGGGACTTCCTCTTCTACTGTAAGTTTCAGACTTTCTGGGGCCACAGGGCTATTACACAGGGTTCATGTATCCTTACACAGAGCCAACCCTGAGAGTAGTCTGGACAATGTGTATTTAGTAGGCCCTGGTACATATTTATTAAATGAATAAATAAATAAACCTGGCTGGGTGGCTCAGGTGGTTGGCGTGTCATCCCAATGAGCCAAGATTGCAGGTTCAGTCCCCAGTCGGGGCACATACAGGAATCAACCAATGAATGCACACATCAGTGGGACAACAAATTGATCTTTCTCTCTAATCAATAAAAAAATGAAATGAACAAATGAATGAATGTATACTCCATCTTATTTATATGCTGGCATATTTCAAAATTTGTTCATAGCATTGTTTTGATTATTGACTGCTGCAAAACAAATTACTCCAAAAACTTGATGGATTAAAACAACAATGAGCTGTCCTCTCTCATGATTCTGTTTATGAGCTGGTTGGTTCTGTCGGTTCTGTCCAGGATGACTGCATTCAGGTGGCTGACAAGGAGAGGCAGCTGCGCCTCTCCACCCTGCCTTTGTCTTTCACCCTCAAGGATGCTGGACCAGCTTCCTCCTATGATGGCAGCTGGGTCCCCAGAAGGCCACCCCTTTGGGGGAGCACTTCCTCAGCCACTGCTTGTGTCAAGTTTATTGATTTCCCCTTGGCCAAGCAAGTCACCCCGTCCAAGTCAGAGTCAGTGTGGCAAGAAACTAAATGAAGCAGGAGGTTGATGCTTTGCAGACCACAAGTGTGCCCATCTAGAGCAGTTTTCAGCCCTTTTTATCCAATGGCACACATCAACAAATTACTGAACTTCCCAGGCACACCAAAATATATTTTTTCACCAATCTGACCAAAAAAAAAAAAAAAAAAAAGGTATAATTTTGATTCATTTCCACAGGATGGCTGTCTTTTTTTTTCAAGGTGAGGGAAAAGGGGTCCCTGCCGCAGGCTCAGCAGTCAGGTAGTGCATGTTTTACAAATTCTTGCGGCACACAGGTTGAGAATCACTGATCTGCAGCACTGTGATGGACTAATAGTACCTTTGTTTAAGAGTTTGCTGAATCCAGGAGAGCTTTGGGTCATAATGTTTCTCAATCATCAGAATGTCTATTAAAAGTTCAGATACTCTCATGAGGCTCCACTAACGTATTTGACCTTTTAAAGGGGTCCTTATAGTCAAAAGAGACGAGAACCTCTGAAATGGAAGGTTAGGACCTTAGTTAAAGTTCCTTGGTGAGCTGGATATTTTCATGGGTGATAATCTAGGCATCTGTGCTTCCTTTGGACCAGTCACTCAGTGAACTATGTAGGGGGACCCAGGCACCCCAATGAGGATGTGGCTGAATGAACTGAGGAGGGAGATTTTTACACTTAGTTTTAATATTGTTGATATCATTTCAATGGTCAATCTTCCATATATAGAAAACAGTACTTTCTCTTTCCTCTTAAGTATTCTATAATCCAAATCAATTTAGTAAACTCTGCTTTTGTAAACTAAAATAAAACATTTAAAAACGGTATCTGAGTATTCCTGGACCCCAAATCGGAAATTCTAGTTCTGAGCTTTCTTCCTTTCTGTTGTGATACAAGTTATTTGCAAAGGTTCTTACTGGGATGCCATGGAACAAATTACTGGGCAAACAAGACCTTCTCTGGAGTGTCATACATGGCGAATGGTCCTCACTGATTTAGGCATGACTGCCACTTTTAAGGAACAAAGATGGTCATTACTTAAGGGGCCAAGGCCCATGAAAGCCCCACTGGGAAGATGGGTCAGGATCGTGGCTTCTAGAGTCCCATTGTTGCACATGGGAAAGAAGGTCATTTCCTGGGAAGCCAGGGACCTTAGCAAATGTGGGGGACCTTGAGAAGAAAGGGATTTACTTAAGGTTGTAGGTTCCGCAGGTGGAGTCTGGTGTGTGGCTTTCTGGCTGCCTCTCCCCTCCCCCATCTTCTTCTCCATCAGAATCACCCCCACATCAGGCCCAGCATCCAGCCACACCAGTTCAAATACCTCCTCCCCTGGAAGCCTTCCTTCCCATCCCCTTTTCTAGACAGAACCCGGCCTCCAAGGTTCCTGAAGTGCAACATAAAGTACCACATAGAAGATGAATGAATGAATGAGTGAATGAATGATTTACAGCCAGATGAATGAATGAATGAAGAGATAACTTAAAGCCAAAAAGAGATAGTGTCTGAATTGAGATTTCAAGAGAGATTAGATTTTTTTTAAAGATTTTATTATTTTTCAAAGAGAAGGGAAGGGAGAGAGGCAGAGAGGGAGAGAGACATCAATGTATGGTTGCCTTTCACCTGCCTCCAGCTATGGACCTGGCTGGAGACCTGGTTATGTGCCCTGGCTGAGGAATCGAACCAGCAACCTTTGGGTTCGCAGGTCAGCTCCTTATCCATTGTGCCACCAGTCCTCTCTTGAGGGCCCCTCAAGAGAGATTAGATTTTAAAATTAGGGGCGGGAGGTCAGGTTTAGGTATTTGAAAATGCTACTGATTAGCATTTTCACCCATCAATCTGCTGCTAGACCCTTCCCTCCCTCCCTCCCTCCCTCCCTCCCTCCCTCCCTTTCTCCCTCCTCTCTTACTCCTTTACCCTTCTCTCCCTCCCCTCATCCTTCCTGTCCCCAACCTTTCAGGAATGAGGGCCTGAAACCTGGCTTTCAAAGCTCTGGAGAGGGATCTGGTCTGGGATCCTCCACCCCTTACTTAGGGTGAGCCGCCAGTTACCTAAGCTCTCTGAGCCCTCGATTTCTTTATCCCCGGAGGGAGAAAGCCCATCTCCACAGCCGAGTGTAGTGGTAACTCTGTAAGACCTTTGCTGCAGTTTCTGGCAAGAAGTAAATAGTTGCTTTATATTGTTCCACCCTCTCCCGGCAGGACTCTGGGCCTGCCCAGGCCTGTGCAATTAGCAAGAAGCTGCTGACCTAACTGTTCTCTCTTGACCTTGAACCTATCGGGGGAGGGTTCATGGTGTGTATCTGCTGGGCTGGCTGTGTGTTTCTGAGGCTCTGAGGCTCTGGTGCCCCAGGTGATGGCACTGGCAGCACCCGCCCTGGAGCGTGTGCCCAGAGACATCTCTGCAGCGTCCCCTGTGGGCTCCTGTGTGTGGGTTTTGGCAGCTGTTTCCTGAGGCCAGAGAAGCTGGGCTGAGAGGTCGGCCCCTCAGGGATGGACCCCAGCCCAGGCCCTGTGAAGTCTCCAGGGGTTGGCCCACCCACCTGGAGGAAGCAGGGAAGGCTGCCCTGCCCCAGGCCCAGGCCCTGCAAACAGCTTGGAAGCTAGACCAGGATCTACTTAGTGGGTTTCTCCCAACTCAAGGACTCCCCTTAGGGAAGGCCGGGGAGGGGCTGTAGGGTAGACCTGACTTTGTCAAGTACACAGCTTCCTGTTAGACTCTCAGTGACCCCCTGGGGCAGGACGTCTTCTTAGGCTGAGAAAGGCCCCATCTTCTTGTGCTTTTGAAGCTTCTGATGTATTTTTAAGAAATGGATAAATGCCAAAGTGGGATCATAAAAATTTTATAAATTTTACATTAATGCTTTTACCAATAAAAAGCACTTACTGAATGACCACATTGAGAGATGATATCAGGATCCCTTCCTGGCCTGCCGCCCCCCTTGCTCTACAGGGTGGTCCCCCGCAGGCCATGCAGTGGAGGGGTGGGTTCGCGTGATGTGTGTCAAAGGAAGTGGGGCTGAAGGGCTGGGCTGTGAACTTCACAGGAAGTGAACTGATGGTAGAGACAGGAGGTTGATGCTGGACCTCACGAGGGGTACAGCCTCATTCCAACCTGGGTATGAGGAGGGCTGATAACCCCCTCCCCACCCCAAATCTTTCCTTTGACAGCTCCACCCAGCATTGGAGCCAATCCAGTCCAGGCTCTGTTCACTTGTCAATGGTCATTTCTTTTACCCTGAGATCCCTAATCAGCCAAGTGCCTTAATTGCAGGTCTCCATGCTCAGCCTGGGGCCCCCTATCTGGGCTTGAGGGTGTTTCTGGGGCCTTGAGAAAACAAAGAGCAGGACCAGGACAAAGATTGGAGGGGCTGGGATGGGGAGGAAGGACAGAACAATAACAAAGATAATCACATGGGCATCCAGACTTCCTGTCTCTGAAAAGCAGCATTGTGGCCCCTTGGACAAGATGTTGGAAGGAGGGGTTTTGGGCAGCTAGGGGTCCCAGCCCAGGCTTTGTGGTGTCTGTGGCTGTTTGGGTGCAGAGAAGGCAGCAGGAGAAACCAGGTGCTCGTCCTGGGACCTGGTGACCAGCTGAGAGCTATTTTGATTCAGCTCAACCCACTGGCCCTGGCCCTGGGAACAGAAGTCTTGGACAGACCCTCTGGATTCTCAGGCATAGAGTGAGGACATGGAAGGGCCCTGGGTCCCCACATCTCCCTCTGGCCAGCACCAGGCTAATCCTGAGGGACATGTTATCTCTCTGAACCTGCACACAACCTGGAGGACCTGCGCTTTGTTCCCTGTTGGGCAGTAAGGAACCTGCCCAACGTGTCCACAGTGGAGTAAGATTTAGGGCCGGACACAGGCCCCCGTGGCTCCCAAATTCCCGTGTGTGTGGCTCTGAGGACGGCCAGGTGGGGGCCCTCACTCCCCTGGCTCCTCGTCCTGGTTTCTCCCCAGCTCCAGCTCTCTCACTCTTCCAGTAGCTGCCCCTCCACTTGACCTATGGCCCGGGGACAGTAATGGCTCTCACTTCCTGTTGCTTGGACGACATCATCATTCTCCGTTGGCTTTCCCTAATCCTGCCCATTCCCTTGAACAGTCATGAGATGCTCCTTGACTACCCTACTGAGGTGCCTTCTCTCCCACAAGGGTCCTGACTGAACCCTCCCAGTTCACTCCCTCTCCCCAGCTTGTGATCCTCCTGCCTCCCCTCCTCAGGTACCCATTGCCCCCTGCAAACCCTGCTCTCTTCTTCACTCCCCAGCCCCCCTCCATTAATACCACTCTGACACAAAAAGTTCCAAGTCATTCATACCTGCAGACGGGGGTCCCTGACGCCCTGAGGCTTGAGGCTTTGGACGATGGTGTTCTATGATCGGGGGCTGGGAGTGCAAGACCAGCACTGTGGAAATGGCCCGGTGACAAGCACGAGGGACTAGACACAGGCAAGACGGTGTGAGCAGGGGATGCACTGCTTTGAGCCAGGGTGCAGGAGACCGGTGGTATCATCGGCTCACTTGGGAAAGGCAGAACAAGGTATCGCTTCTGCAGAGAAGGGTGCAGGATGCACCTGGGTGAGAGGGGCAACCAGGCCCGTGTGTGACCCTGAAACTTAAAGCTTTGCTGGGGGTACAAAGGCACCCCAACTGGGCGGGATGGAGGGAAGGGAGCAGAGCTCTGCTCTTCACCTGCTGCCTCTGCCTGGTCCTTGGACATTCCTACCCACGCTTCCCAGAGCTGCCTGGTGGCCCAGGTGTGTCCAGACAGCCCACCGGCAAAAAAGTCTGCCTACCTGCTCCCTACCTATAACTCGAGCTTCTTCTGGGCCGGCCTTTCTTGGGGTGACTGATAATTTCATCTTTCCTTCACTGTGAGAAAGGGCTGGCAGAAATCCTCCTACAGAACTTCTTGTAAAGAAGCCAGGGGAGCCTTTGACAAGTCCTTTTCCCTTCTGGCTAAGGAATGGATCACGCTGGCGATTTAGTGTGTGTTGGTGCCACCTAGTGACAGAGGAGCCACCTGTCACCCTTTGGACCGTGCATTCTCTGCTGGGAAGCGCATGTTCGTTCATTCTGTTCTCTGAATCTGGCGTGCGTTGAAATCACTTGAGTTGCTTGTTCAAAATGAAGAGTCCTGGGCTCCAGGCCCTGAGGTTTTAATTTTCTTAGTCCAGGAGAGAAGGGAATCCAAGAATGTTTTTTCTAGCCAGCTTCTCAGTGCTAGACCACACCCAAGTCTCAGGAGGGACTGTAGGTATCTCCTTAGGGTCCTGTGGTCTTGGGTAGTTACCTACACTCATGGAGGTCCAACAGACACACTGTCCACTCCCAAAGCTGCATCTTCAGCAAGATGTCCTAAGTCTCCGCTGGTAATTTTTGACCAATTGCTTTATATTTCTAGAAACCCACACATTTAGCAAAGTCACTTCTAAATCCTTAATCTCTGCACCTCATCCCCAACTTCCCAGTATTTGGGGAAGAGCTGGCCTTTTTTTTTTTTGTTCTGTTCAGGTCTCCAACTGATTGGATGAGGCCCACCTGCAACAGGGAGGGTGGCGTGAGCTGCTTGACTCAGTCTATCCATTTAAATGTTAAATTCATCCCAAAACACCCTCACAAAAACATCTAGGATAATGTTAGATGAAATATCTGGCACCCCATGGCCCAGTCAAGTTGACACATAATATTAGCCATCACAAGGCCACTCTTTGTCAACTTAGCACCCACAGCATCACTGTAAACCGCACGATCTCCACGTGGAGACAACAAGAAGGTCATAACCCCACCTAATGTGATACCACTATCCTGCGTACAACTGACTGTTCCCTAACCCTCCTCCAGGAAAAGGGGTAAAGTTCTTGGGTGCTAGTTACTCTTCTTCTTGATATTTTGTAACTCAAATAGTTGACGTAAACTTAACATTATTTAAACACTATGTTATAAAGTCAGTACATATTATGTTACATGATAAAAGAACAAGAGGGAAGGAAAAACTTTAATATATATTCTTCCACTATCTAGTCTATATTTTCTTTGCCCTCAGCAAGCACCTCAGCTGGTTGTGAGGTGACCTTGAAGGTCATTCCGGGAGGTCTGGCCATTAGTAGGCCTGACTGGATTGGGTTGCTGTTAGTTTCCATGAACACCTCCCTGTGCGGTGTGGGATCTGACTTCCTGAGCAGCAGTGAAGGACCTGATGAAACACTCTGGAAATGAGAGGAATGAGTATCCATGGCATGAATCTCGATCACTAGGCAGTGATATGAAATCAGTGGGGATGACAATTCCTCCTTTCTCTCCTGCAGATTTCTTTGAGGTGGGGACTCTGGAGAAATTCAATACACTGAGTGCACACCTCTACTAAGTACCCAGCTGCCCTTTGAAGTAGCAAGTGGCACCAGTAGGCATTGGATCACATTTCTTTGCCTGAGCTCTGCCTCACTTCTTTTCTCTCACCTTCACCACTCTAGGCTGGACCTAACTTTGCTTTAGGCTCTCTTTGTGAAGGACCTGAGCTAAGACAAAAGTGAATAATGATAAAAATTGCACAGAAAAACATCTGAAGGACAGGCCTGGCTGGTGGCACAGTGGATAAGGCGCCAGCCTGTGAACCCAAAGGTCACTGGTTCAATTCCCAGCCAGGTCACATAGCCAGGTTGCAAGCCAGGTTGCAAGCCAGGTCCATAGCTGGAGGCAGGCAAAAAGCAATCATACAATGATATCTGTCTCCCTCTCTGCCTCTCTCCCTTCCCCTCTCTCTAAAAATACTAAAATCTTTAAAAAATAAGCAAACAAAAAACATCTGAGATGCAACCAAAACGATCTATATTAGATAAGAAGAGAGATTGCCCTGGCCAAGTAGTTCAGTTGGTTAGAGTATCATCCCAATACATCAAGGTTGCAGGTTCCATTCCTGGTCAGGGCACGTACAAGAAGAACCAATGAATGCATAAATAATTGGAACAACAAATAGATGTTTCTCTCTCTGTCTCTCTCTATCTCAAAAATAAAGTCTTTCTTTTTAATGAAAAGGAAAGATTGAATATTAATGCATTAGCTATCCAGTTGAGAAGTTAGAGAAGGAATGATAGACTAAACCCAAAGAATATACAAGGACCAAAATGATGAAGTAAAGAGAAAGAATTAATTAAATAAAAAATACAGTTATAGATCAATAAACCCAAAAGCTGTTTTAGTGAAAGTATACATACTTAAAAAATACCTATGATAAAATGACCACAGAAAAAATATCAAGCCACAAATAACCAAATTAATAATGAAGAGAGGGGAGAAACTATAGCAAAGATTTAAAATATAATAAGCAAATATTTTAATTGAATGTTATACCAAAAACCTCAAAAACTCGTGTGAAAATGACAAACTTTTAGTTATAACTTCAATACTGACCCAAGAAATAGGAAAATGAAATTGGGACTTTTGACTTGTGTAGGGTATTAGCTGCCACCCAGAGGAGGAACTCTACAGACACACAGTTACTCTTAACCCACACTTACTTGTACAGGAAGATAATTTACATGGAAGTAGGGAGTAAAACTGTACAAGGAGCAGAGCAGAGGCAACTCTAGAGCCCTCTCTAGGGTAGAGAACACAGCAAGGACCAAAGGTTCAATAAGATCCAAGCAGTAGCCCTGGCTGGTGGCACAGTGGATGAGGCACCAGCCTGCAAACCCAAAGGTCTCTGGCTCCATTCCCAGCCAGGGCACATAACCAGGTTGCAAACCAGGTCTCCAGCCAAATCTGTAGCTGGAGGCAGATGAAAGGCAAACCATACACTGATGTCTCTCTTTCTCCCTCTCTGCCTCTCTCCCTTCTCCTCTCTGAAAAATAATAAATAAAATCTTAAAAAAAAAAAAAAAAAAAGATCCAGGCAGTAGCTGGAGCACAGCACTGGAGGAGGGCCTTCCATCATGATTGGGACATACTGACAGTAAGTTTGAGACCAAGTGGTTGTGAGAAAGTGTGAACTTTAAGGACTTTGCTGGTTTGGGACAACTTGTAACAGGGAGACATCTCCTAGAGGTTTGGTAAGAAAAGGAATGGAGGTAGAAACATCTGAATTTCAGTAACCCCAGAAACAGTATCGCAAAATGAAAGTCAGAAGTATGTTCATACCACAGATGATACCACACACACACACACACACACACACACACACACACACACACACAAGCATCCACCCACCCACACAGCCATTCATTCCATTCATTACAGAAACTGAACTTCACTGTACCATCAGAAGAGGGCGCTGCTGAATTAAGAAACCAGCTGTTTCAGCTGCGTTCCCACAGAGCAGTTTGCAGGCAGATAATCTGAGAAGGGATCTCCAGGAACCCGAGTGAGGGACTGGGGAAAGGGTAAAAGGAAGGAGGGAAAATCAAGCTAAGAGTGCATGATGCAGCTGATTATTGCTATGGGCAACCAGGGCTCAACCTTGCGGGGAGACGCTCTGTGGAGCCCTGGAGCATGCAGAATCAGCTACCCTAGGGGCGGGTGGAGGGGCTGTTATATCCACGGGGTGAAATGTAACTTAACCCCATTGGCTAATGTGGCAGCCATGAAGGTGTGCTGTTGGGATCTGCCTTCAAGAAAGAATTTGCCTCTTGGCTGCAAGGCCGGCGCTGGGCCGGAAGCCTGCGGGGCTCTCAGGGTCTGCGCTGCTTCTGGACCAGTCCTGCTCTTTGGGGCAGCAGCACCCAGTTAGCGAGCACCCTTGGCAGGAGTCTCAGGTCCTTGTTCCTCCCCATGTGGAGCTCCTGAGATGGGCAACCTTTGTGCCCCAGTTCCCTGTAGGGCAAGACTTTGTCAGGTCGGCCCCACCTCTCCCTGTCCACTCTTCCTCCCCTTCCCCGTCACAGGTCTCTAATCTGCGCTGTGGCCTGCAGCCTTTTCCTGCCCAATGCTGCCCCACCCCTCCCCACGCCACCGCCCCTGCTGCCCACGGTGGATCTCCCATGGATGTTGTGCCCAACTAAACCACTTGCATTCCTAGTGCGTCTGGGTTTCCGCTTCCCGAGGAGTCGGCTGGACCGCAGGGTGCAGTGCGGACTGGCTGTGCGTTTCCAGGTTCGTGGACACGGCACAGCGGGCGTGGGCTCACGCTGCCGTGATGGTGAAACTCGAGGGAAGAAAGCGAGTGCGGCAGAGGCAGAAGGTGTCAGTTCATACAGGCCCAGCTGGTGGCCTCGGCCTCAGCAGCAAGAGAACTGTGGGCAGAAGAAATGGCAAGGCGGACACAAGGGGTGTCTCACAGCCCACCGCCCTTGGCACCATTCAGATGCGCGCCTGACATGGAATCCTGACAGCTACAGTGCCTCCTGGGTGCGGTCGGACTTAATGTACAAGACCTGGCAAAATAAACTGGAATGTGCAAGGCTGTAGCTGAAGCCCAAGCCATGGTTTATTGTCACCATGCCCCTCCTCCGCCGCGCCTTCTAGAATTTCTTTCTGCCCAGCCAACACTCAGTGGGGCTGGGTTACCTGCTTGGTGGGGGCTTCAGCCTTCACCTCACCAGGCAAAGCCCTTGTTGGGCCGTAGAGAGGCTTTCCTTGGGGTCCCAGACAGCGGTGCGTGGTGTGGCCACCTCCTGGCTCCAGGTCTTGCCGGTCACCTGGGTCAAGCCTCTGGGCCAGCATTACAGCTCCTTTCTCTCCTTGAAGCTCCCTGCCGGGGGATCCCCAAGTGCCAGATAGTGGTTAGAGCCTCACTTGGAATCTTTGCTGTGTCCCTGGGGGAAGCCAAAACTTTCTCTTTCCTCCCAACAAACCCACCCCAACCCCACCCCTCAGCAGGTAAAGAATTGGCCAGGTGGGAAAATGCCAGTCATTCTTTTTTTTTTTTGCATGTAAAATACTTTCTCATTTTCTAAAAGCAGCATTCTTTGGACTCCTCATATTTGGCTTGAGGGTAAGAGGGACCCCTGCGTGGGGGAGAGGATGAGAAAGTAGCTTCTCCACTCTATCATTTCTGCTAGGGTCTTCTGCCTTCCTCATGGCTCACTGCTTTCCTTTTATAGGTCCAAGGTTGGTGGGCAAGACCCCCTGGGGCTCTCGTGGGGCCCCTTGCATGCAGGTCAGTCTCCCCTCACCCTCAACCCCCACTCCATGGGCCTGCGCTTCTCTTTCGAATAGGGTAATATTCACCAACCTCCTGTTTTCAGCTTCAAGGCTTTGGCAGAAATTCTGGAACCACCATCAATCTTCAATTCATGATGAAAAGATGTTCAACCTCACTGTAGTCATAGAAATGGACATTAAAGCCATAACAGAATACCATTTTTTAACCCATTAGTTTGACAGAAATTAACAAGAACCATAAAAACTGAGCTGGACAGAACCTGAAGCAACCCTGCAGAGGGTTGATGAGGTATGGTTATATATTTTTCTCTCTCCTTTTTTTCATATGGGGAAAGTATGATTCTGTACCTAGAAAACACTGATTACAGTTCATTGTGTGTGTGTTTTAATATGCAGCGTATTAAAGTTTTCATTTTAAAAAGATTTTATTTATTATTTTTAGAGAGAAGGGAAGAGAGAGAGGCAGAGAGAGAGAGACATCCATGTATGGTTTCCTTTCACCTGCCTCCAGCTACAGACCTGGCTGGAGTCCTGACTTGCAACCTAGTTATGTGCCCTGGCTGGGAATCGAACCAGCGACCTTTGGGTTCGCAGGCCTGCACCTTATTCACCGTGCCACCAGCCAGAGCCTAAAGTTTTCATTTTTAAATCATAGTTTATCTTAAACCTTCAAGCTCAGCTTACAAACCATCTTGTTCTATTAACTATTCAATTAAAAAGAATTTTAAAATTTGTTTCTCTTGGCTCTTTGATCAATGTTAAACTAACTTAATTTTAACAGATTAAATCCTTAAACATTTACTCCACTGATTTTTTCATTAATCATATTTCCTGAGAGTATTCAAATTTAATATATTGGATTCTTCCAGGCAATGAAATGCCTGCCGTGGCATACTTAACAAGCCAAATTATTCTCAGCAATTATGCTGCTTTTGTAAATTAATAAACCAATCTTGTAAATGTGGTATTTCAGGTTCTCTTACCAGTTTCAAACATTACAAGTGCAGAAAAGCAGACGAAGCATATAAATAGCAGGATGATTCTGAGACTTGTCATAAATCCCACACAACACAACCCACTGGAAAGAATTCTATGTCTTTTTTTTTTTTTTTTTTTTTCATTATTTCTACATTTATTTGTATACCTGCCCAGGATTTATAAATTGCTCCCTCAACCAAGGAAAACAAAATGACAACTTCAGTAAATGACGCTATTAAAGATGCAAGTCGAAAAGCTGCCTCATTTCACTACCTGGTTCAAGGTACATCTGCACCCTCTGCTATGTTCGTCACCTGCCTGTCTCACCGCCTACCTTTTCTAGACTATGGTGCTGATGCAGGTGCAGGTACCGAGCCCATGTGGGGTGAGCCTACAAGCTAAGGGGCCGCCTTTGTAACCACTGGCTGGTGAGTTTGCACATCTTTACAGTTAGCATCTCACCTCTCTCCATACCAGATGGAGAGAAAGAGACACACACGCTCACTCATCTAGAATAATGTATCTCCCGGGGTCAATAAGCTCTCACCACAGGCTTTTTTCTCCTGGTAAAATTTGACTCTTAGTTCAAAAACAAGTCCTCTCTCCTCAGCCAGGGAGCACCAGGTAGTGGTAACACTCTCATTAAGGAATCTTCTGGAAACAAAGACCTTTCATTTCAAAGTTAGCCATGGTTGAGAGGCGCACACCTACACAAATGCCTCACAAATGAGGCTGGTGTATCACAAAGTGCGGCACGCTACCCCCTTCCCCATCCCTTGTTCACCCCGGGCCTCACACAGCCCTGGTGGCAGAGCTGTTCCAGCGTTGTCACTGGTCAGTCGCAGAATATGACCTCTCCAAGAGCTTCGTTCCCTGCCCGTAAAATGGGAAATTCACCTCTTCTCATCTTTTAGAAACAGAGTGAATCCAACAGTAAGAGAACGAGGCTTCGTTTCAGGATGAAGAAAGCTAGAAGGAATGTCGTTCCCACCCTAACAAGGCAAAGCTGGATAGGCTACATAGTTCTAACTTTTATGGAGCCCAGGAGACGTCTGAGTGCACCAGGCAGCCAAGTCCACCAAACTGCCAGGAGAGACCAACCCACAAAGGCAAGGTGGGACATGCACACCACCTCTCCTGAGAAGAGCCTGGGAGGACCAGGCGGCTGCTGCGTGGGCTGGTGAGGAGTGAACTGAAATGTTAACAGCTTCTCAGAGGCTGAGGCTGGGCCAGCATGTCAGTTTGCGATAGCCAGTCCTAGACACAAGCTGAGTTTGCTCTCACTTGCAAGCTCTTCACGAGCCTTTGCTGTGTGCTCACAGGAAGGACTGTAGGCAGGGCAGGAGAATGGTCAATGTCTTCTCTATGACAAGGGAGGGAAGGACGTGACGGGTGGACAGGCACAAAGGCCAGTTTGCTTCCCTAGACCCTTTTTTCTTATACAGCAAAAGCCTGGAGTCACCGGGGCAGAGAGGGGGAGCCCTCTAGATCCATGGTTTCTGGAGAAGAGAAGTGAAATGCCATCTTTCTTGAGAGAAGGTGGGGAATCCTCTACCAAAACATAGGCCAAAAGCCATGGCTGCTAGAAGAAAAGTAGAAGTCCTAGCCCTTTACCTCTAGGGAAAGCAAAAAAGCTCATGAGTCCAGAATCCTACACTGATATCAAGAAGACTGCACAGCTGTCTAGCTGGGTAGTTCAGTTGGGTAGAACATCATCCAGATATGCCAAGATTGTGGGTTCAACCCCCAGTCAGGGCACATACAAGACTCAACCAATGAATGCATAAGTGAGTGAAAGAAGTCAGTGTTTCTTGCTGTCTCTCTCTCCTTTCCTCTCTCAAATATAGTCACATGGTCTTTGGCAAAGAACAAAGGCAACACAAAGATAGTTTTTTCAACAAATGGTGCTGAAACAACTGGACATCCAGGTGTACAAGAGTAAAATTGGACACAGACTGCTCGCTCACCTTTCACAAAAATTAACTCAACATGGATTACAGACCTCAAAGTAAAATATAAAACTGCAAAGCTCTTGGAAGATAATATAGGAGAAAACTTAGATGACCTTGGTATGTTCATCTTTTTAGATGTAATACCCAAAGCACAATACAGGAAAGAAATAATAAGTTTGGCTTCATGAAAATTAAAAACTTCTACTCTGAAAAAGACAATGTCAAAGGAATTGGAAGACAAGCCACAGTGGGGGGAGAAAATATTTGCAAAACACACATAGGATAAAGAATTGTTACCCCAAATATACAAAGAACTCTTAACAACAACAACACAAACAATCCAATCAGAAATGGGCCAAAGACCTGTGTACTCACTAAAGAATGTATACAGAAGGCAAGTAAGCATATGGGAAGATGCTCTCAATGTTGTCAGGGAAATGCAAATTAAAACAATAGTAAGATAGCATTACGCACCCTGAGAATGGCCAAAATGCAGACCACTGACAGTAGCAAGTGCTGACAAGGATATGGACCTTTCATTCATTGCTGGTGGAAACATACTCTTACCCTGTGATCTGGCAATTGTGCCCCTAGATACTTACCCAAAGTAATTGAAAACTTAACATCCACACAAACCTGCAAGTGGATGTTTGTAGCAGCTTCATTCATAATTGCTGAAAACTTGGAAGCAATCAAGTAGAATGGATAAATAAACTGTGGCCCATCCAAGCAACAGACGTCTCTCAGCACTAAAGAGAATGGGCCATGGAGCCGCGAAAAGACACAGTGGAACCTTAAATGCATATTACTAAGTGAAAAGAGCCAAGTCTGAAAAGGCTACCTGCATATGATTCCAACTATATAAAATTTGGAAAAAAACAAAACTATAGAGACAATAAAAAGATCAGTGGTCACCAGAGGTTGGAGCAGGAGAAGGATGAATAGGCAGAGCAAAGAGGATTTTTAAGGCAGTGAAAACACTCTAAGGATGGACACTTGCTTAGACCCACAGAATGTACAACACTGAGAGTAGACTCTCATGTAAACTAGGCTTTGGGTGACTATAATGTGCCAATGCAGGTCCATCGATTTTAACAGTGTTTCATTTCGGTGGAAGCTATTGATAATGGGGGTTCCTATGCGTGTGTGGGTTATGTGAGACAACTCTATACATCCCTATTTGTCTTTCTGTGAACCTAAAATACTACCTAAAATGTCCTTTTTAAAAAATAAAAGTAATAATCTAATAATGGATGTAAAAATTAATCACAAAGACATAATTAAGACAAATGAAGGCAGGAAACAAAAAAGAAAGAACAAATCAAACACACAGAAAACAACTGACCGTGTGCTAAATGTAAAGCCAGCCACATCAATAATTAAATGACACATAAATGGCTCAGAAATTCTGCTCTTAACAGAGATAGAGTAACAGTGGCCAGGTTTACCCTCCTGCCTGAATTGCCCAAAATAGGACAAAATACAGACAGCAATGGTTTTCAGGACATTTGACATCAGAGGACAGTGACCCCTGAGAGATGGGGATACACAAGGTGAGACCTTTGATGACTCAGGCAGACTCCCTTCAAAGTGGTGCAGACCCGGGAAAGCACAGAAGAGTATTTATTACACATGACATAAGGAGACATTGCTGAGGGTCCAGGGAAGCTGAGGGAGCTGGAGTCTGAAGGAGAGAGAACCTCAGAGATGTGCAGGGGGTCCCTTGTAAGGACTTCTACAGAGCATGGGTGGAAGCAAGAGTAAGGGGAACTCTTCAGACCGAGGGAAGACCTCCTCACCTGGATTAGCGGGAAAAGGACTTGGTGCTTACTCTTCTAGGAGCAAGTGCTGTTCCCACCTCTCCACCGGCCATTGGACATTCAGAAAGGTCTTCCTCAGTGTTGGGAAGCAATTAGCCCTAGAGTAAACATGTCACTAGTCTCATATAATGTATTTTAAAAGGAGGACCTAAAAGGATCCAACTGATCCCAAGCAACTTAACTACAAGGTTCAAGAACACAGAGCTATCCAGCACACCACAAAAACAAAAACTTACAGTGTCTAATATTCAATAAAGTATCAGGCATGCAAAGAAGCAGGAATATATGACCCATAATGAAGGGGGAAATGAATTGATTGTTTAAAAATGACACAGAATTGATACAGATGTTAAATTTAGCTGACAAGGGCATTAAATAGTGATTATAACTACATTCCATATTTTCAAAAATTTAAGTATGTAGAATCTGGGCCAGTGTGGCTCAATTCATTGGAGCATCGTCCGATAACCTGTAAGGTCATGGGTTTGATTCCTGGTCAGGGCACATGCCTAGGTTATGGGTTTAGTCCCCAGATGCAGCGTCTGGGAGAGGCAACCAGTGGATGTTTCTCTCTCACATTGATGTTCCTGTCCCTCTCTCTCTTCCTCCCTTCCTTTCTCTCTAAAATCAATAAGCATGCCCTTGGATGAGGATATTAAAAAATTAAGTAGAAAGATTGGTAACATAAAAGAGACTCAAGTAAAACTTTAAGGATGAAAATTATAATGTCTAAATTTTAAAAATATACTCACTGAGTGGGATTAATAACAGACTTTGCAGAAGAAAAGTTTAATGAACTTGGTGGTGATGAATTCTTTAAGATTCTCTAAATCTAAAAATCTCTTCACTTTTACCTTCAGGGTTTTTTGTTTGTTTTTTTTTCTTTCTTTCTTTTTAAGATTTTATTCATTATTTTTAGAGAGAAGGGCAGGGAGAGAGGAAGAAAGGGAGACAAACATCAATGTATGGTTGCCTTTCACCTGCTTCCAGTTATGGACCTGGCTGGAGACCTGGCTTGCAACCTGGTTATGTGCCTTAGCTGGGAATCAAACCGGCCACCTTTGGGTTTGCAGGCTGATGCCTATCCACTGAGCCACCAACCAGGGCTTACCTTCAAGTTTGAAAGACATTTTCACTGAATATAAAAATTTATTATTTTATAAAATTCTTAGTTGATGATTTTTTCTTTTGGTATTTTAAAGGTATTCTAAACTCCATTATCTTCATCCTTGAATTGTTTCTTTTCCTTCCTTCCTGTCCTTCTTCCTTCCCTCCTTCCTTCCTTTTTATTCTTTCTTTCTGTCTTTCGGAGTCACATCAGAGGCCTGTCTGGAAAATATCAAGCCAATGTCAATATAATTTAAATGGTTTGCGTGGCTCATACTTTTGGGACAGATCTTGTACATTTTAGTAAATGCCAATGAACACAGAGGAGCAATCAATGAATTATAGTAAGAAATTACAAGGCAAATCTAGTTCACATGAAAGTTAAAATCATAAAATATAAGACTTAGAACTGTTTCTGATCATAACTTTGCTGTTATTCTTATCTTTGCCCTACTGTATGCAATGTGTCTTTTTTTCCTCATACCGCTTCTTCCCTCATGTTGCTCATGCGACAGTTTTGTACAATTTGAATTTTGATGGATTTTGAATCTGAGGGTTTATATAGGTTTTATTATATTTGGAAAATGGGAACCATCATTTCTCCTTCTAACTTTTTTCTATCCCCCTCCTGGGGAATTCCTAGTACATGTACCTTATGCCACTTGAATTTGCCCCTTGCTTGTGATGCTGTTTACTTTACTTTAATTCTTCTTGTCTACTTTCTATTGCTATGTATTTAAGTGCACAAACATTGATGTGAGAGAGAAACATCGATTGGTTGCCTCCCAAACACACCCTGACTGGGGATTGAACCTGCAACCTAGGCATGTGCCCGATCTGGGAATCGAACCTGCAATCTTTTGGTGTATGGGACAGCACTCCAACCAACAGAGCCACCACGCTGGCCAGGGCTAATCTAGGGCTTTTTAAAAAATGAGGCAAGGGCTTTCTTGTTATGCTACCCAATGCCCCATGGACTATGAGGTGTTCCAGCCTGGTTGGTTATAACAGGTACTATTTACTTTTCTGTTTGACTTCTAGGTATTGTTCTCCCTTATCCATTTAGGGGATTCTTTCCTCACACACTTACACCGAACAGGACTCATGTGGATACTTGGGAGGCATCTCTGTGGTTTTCTAGAGGTCTTGCTACTTGCAGCCCTCTCACCTGTGTTCCTCTGGCCTCTTGGAGGCTGGTCAGGCAGGGAGATTTTGCTGGGCTTCCTCCTCCCTACACCGCAGCCTGAAACTCTCTGTAAGCAGCAAGTTGGGCAATTGTAAGAAATACCTAATGTGTCTCCTGCATTTTCTATTGCCTGAATTTCTTGAATCGTTTTTTTTTCCCATAAATTTTGCCTAAATTTATAGTTATTTCACATGGGAGGGTGTATCTGGTTCTCTGCTCTGTTGTGGCCCTGGCGTTCAAATAAGGCACCCACAGTAGTCACAGTTACAGACATGTTGTGCACCTGAAACTGATATAATATTTTTGTGCCCACTACATTTGAACTAAAATGAGAATTTAGTACAAATATGTACTAAAAGTACATATTTGGAAACTTTATTATGGATCTTAAAATGTAAAATATTTATAACTCAGAACTTATAGTCTTTTGTAATTAAAAGAAAGACATTTTATTATAGCTGGGAATTTACGTTTTAAATTTTGTCTCTCAGGTTTTCACCTACGGGGAAGTAAAACAAACAATATTGCAAATGAATGTATTTTTTTTGTTTGTTTGTTTTTTAAGGGAAAGGTAGAAAGAAAAGTAGTGGAGGATGGGATGGGCATGGCTCATTCACCAGAAAAGGAAAGAAACAACGAAAAGAATAAGAGCCCTGGCTGGTAGCACAGTGGATAAGGTGCCGGCCTGTGAACCCAAAGGTCGCAGGTTTGATTCCCCAGCCAGGGCACATAACAAGGTTGCAAACCAGGTCTCCAGTCAGGTCTGTGGCTGGAGGTAGGTGAAAAGCAACCATACATTGATGTCTCTCTCCCTCTCTGCCCTTCTCCCTTCCCCTCTTTCTAAAAATAATGAAATAAAATCTTTAAAAAAGAAAGAATAAGCTACCCCTGTGAGGCCAACAAAGCCCCAGCGGATGGGAAAGTTCTGGCGGGAGCCAGAAGCTGTGGGTTCAGCCTCGGTTCTACTGACCTTGGGAGATTCCCTCAACCTATTTGAGTTTTTAATGAAATAGCTGCTTGATGGCAATACCAAGAAAATATTATTAAAGAAGGTCACAGTTTTTTCAATGGCTGTTGCAAAGCCTGACATACAATCAGGAACACAATAAATACCCGTTTCTTTTCTCTTCCTGGTCTTCCCTGGTTCACGAATCCGCAAAGGTTCAATAGACACTCTGTTTTAAAGTACAGGGTTTACCCTGGCTGGTAGCACAGTGGATAAGGCTCCGGCTTGCAATCCAACCAAAGGTCATTGGTTCGATTCCCCAACGAAGGGCACATAACCAGGTTTCAAGCCATGTCTCCAGCCAGGTCTGTGACTGGAGGGAGGTGAAAGGCAACCATACATTGATGTTTCTCTCCCTTCCTCTCTCTCTGGAAATAATTGGTGAAATCTTTTTTTAAAAAATTAAAAATAAAATAAAGTGTAGGGTTTACTATCATTCAGGTGTAATGCAGCCAACAGGTAGGAGGCACTCGCCATTGAAAAGAAAGCTTCTTCCCAAGAGGAGGGGCTGTGATGTGTCATGGAGGAGTGGGGGGGTGTCCACCCCAGAGGGCACCATAGGGGCCTGTCAGGTGGCAGAGGACAGGAGAAACACAAGGACCTGTTACTGCTGTTGTGTGATAAGGAGCAGGCAAGGTGGGTGGGCTCGCTGGCGGGAGAGTATGAATCATTTCAGCAGGTTCCGGGGTGCAGGGACTGTCTCTACCCATCAGTACCTGTTGTTGGGGTGATAAGGGTAGGTGAGGGTGGCCCACACTGTGGATCCTGATCAAGGAGGTGAATGGGGCTCTGGGTGGGCCGCTTTGGGTAGGATGAGCAAGCTCACAGGTGAGTCAGCCACACCAGGAGTCAAGGCATCAGAAATGCAGAAAATAAAAAGACATGATTAATACAACCCTGACTACCAGGATGGCTGGCTGGCGTGGTCCTACTATGCCCAGACCTCCCTTTTCCCCGCCGCCTGCTGCAGGGCCTGCGGAGGCTGTGAGGGGGAGAGTGGGGATGGATCTCCCTTCCACACCTACGTCTGCTCCACAGCCAGGAGGAGTCAGAGCCAGGCCCCTGTGCCAGGGGCTGGGTCACCCCCAGGACATAATGCCACCTGCTGTTAGCCAAGTAATTAGCTTAACGAGAGATGTGGGGTGTTATTCAAGTGTTTGTCATAAATAGGTAATGAATTGCTGATGATGGCTCCATAGATTAAAAAACAACATTAAAGGAACTTCTGGCCCCCTAAAATGTGATTAACTAGCCTAGTCAGTCGGTCAGCCGGGAGTGTGACCTTTGGCACCGCCCAGGCGAGGGGAATCTCCTTGGGAACATCCAGAGGGCCCAAGGCCATGTGCACTGACTGGCGTCTGCATCAGGCGCTCTGCCCCGAGTTCGGATCCTTTTCCCTGATAACCAGGCCAATGAAGTGCAGAGTCGACTGCAGGCTTGGGAGGATCCTGCTTCTGAGACCTGAGCTCTACCTGTGTCCCCTCCCAGCCCCCAAGGGACTGAGAGCCTGGGAGTGGGCCTGCCTGCCCAGACCTGCAGAGCAGCATGGGACGCCTCAGGGGCCTGGCTCCTCGGTGGAGTTCGGGCACTGATCTTGGGCCATGACTGCTTGTTAAGGTCCCCATGGGCCTGGTGGCTTTACACAGAGCATGCTTGCTTTGGTCCACAGAGTAAACTCCTGAGCCCATCAAAGCTATTTAATAGAAGATTTGACCATTTCAACTGCTTTTTCGAGTTTTCACTTGGCATCTCACACTCACCTAAAACTGGGCTTGTTGAAGATAGTTCTTAGGCATAGAAGAGACTTCAGGGAGAACAGCCTGGGGTCCTGTGAAGGCCCTCAGGGACTGCGAACTCATTCAAATTGTTTGAAAAAAATCGGGAATGTGCACTTTAAAAAATTCTCACTGGAGAATACGTTTACTGATTTTAGAGCAAGTGGAAGATAAAGAGAGAGAGAGAGAGAGAGAGAGAGAGAGATGAGAAACATTGATTGGTTCCCTCCTACACATGTCCTGACCAGGGTGGAACCTGCAACACTTTGGTGCATGGGATGACACTGTAATTAATAAGCCACCGGCCAGGGCAGAATGTACATTTTTCTGTGGTTTCCATCCCAGTGACATTCAGCCCCTGAGAGGCCATCAGGCACACCTCCTCTCTCTGGTCTGACTTTCTCTCCTGGCTTTCTGTTGGAGCGCCTTCCCTCTACTTCCTGGCAAATACCGAGATGCCTCCAACCTCCCACGCCCACCCTGTTTGCTCACCTGTCTCAACCTGTATAAGGCTTGTCCTTCCACCTGTCCCCTTCTTTCTCAAAATTTGAAACTTAAACTTTCTTCTCCCTGGTCTACAAACAGGCTTAAGCCTATGTCTAAGTAAAAACAGTGACATCTGTCTCACTTCCTCCTGTCCCTGCCCTGTCTCTTTGCTTCACATTATCTGTCTTCTCTACCCAACTCTTGCTCTCCTCTCTACTGCACCGTCACCAACCTGTCATCTCCTGAGGCAGTATTCATTATCAGCACCCTCCCTCCTTCCTGAGGCCTAAACCCACAGGGCCACAAAGCAGCCTGGCAGCCTGGGTGGGACTCTATGGCCAGCCAAGCTGGGCTCCAAGGCTGACCCCTCCAGCGGGCAGCTGCGTGATCGCCTGAGTTTCCTCTCCTGTAAAGTGTAGTTGATCTAATACCTACAACATGGGTTGGAGTGAGGAATGAACAAGACCTGTAAGATGCTTAGCACAGTGCCTGGTACATAATAAACGCTCGATAAATGTGACCTATGATTGTTTGCCCCTGTACATCCCAAAGGCTCCCACACTCGACATGCTGTCAACTGCATTCACCTTTTATCCTTGAACTTCCTTTTGTTCAAGGATAAAATTGAGATTTTGGGCCCTGGCTGGTAGCACAGTGGGTAAGGTGCCGGCCTGCGAACCCAAAGGTTGCAGGTTTGATTCCCCAGCCAGGGCACATAACAAGGTTGCAAACCAGGTCTCCAGTCAGGTCTGTGGCTGGAGGCAGGTGAAAAGCAACCATACATTGATGTCTCTCTCCCTCTCTGCCCTTCTCCCTTCCCCTCCTTCTAAAAATAATGAAATAAAATCTTTAAAAAAACAAACAAAAATTAGCGATTTTGTAATTGAGATTTGCTGATGGTTGCTTAGGCTGCAATAACTCCAGCCCACCTGCCAGTTCGGGTTCCCTCTGTCTCACCAGTCCCCCGTTTGGTCTCCCTGCTGTCCCCCTTGGCTCACGAAGCCTCTCCCCACACCACATAAGTCATCTTATCTTCATAAAGCCTTCAATGGCTCCCTATTGCCTCCGAGAAAAATCCAAACTGCTAAGCCCACCATATAAGTAAGGCTCTCTGAGCCCTGGCATCTGCCCCTCTCTTCCAGATGGCACCCACCCTCCCCAGCCATCCTTGTCCTGCTTCCTCCCTCATGCTGCCCCCACGCTAGACTGCCAGGAGGTGCCCTGAGAAAGCAAGTTGCTTCCACACTCCCTGCCTCCCTGTCCTTCTCCCAAGACACCAGTGGCCTGCAGTGCCTTAGGCCTCCAGGCCTGCAGTCCCATGCAGCCTCCTGTCACCCCCGACCCCACTCTCTGTCAGCGCAGCATTGCACACAGCCATCAGATATGGCCCCCTGCACATCCTCTGTCACACTTCTGTGCCTTTGCTCAGGATTTCCCCTCCCTCTTTATCTGCCGAATACTCATCCTTCACATTCTGCTCACAAGGTCACGGCCCGGGAAGCGATGCTGCGTCTGCAGGCTGCACTGACCCTGCTCCCTTTGCTCCCATAACGCCCCAGCCTGCATCTGATCTATCACAACTGGCGGTGTGACAGATCACTCCCAGTGATTTCGAGGCTTGTGTAGTAACAGTCTCACCCAGCAGCCTGAGCTCCTCGCTGAGGGGGAGGGCACACCCCACCTCCACTCTGTCTCCCCTCCTGCTGTTTGCTGTTAGCACCTTACCCTGACACCACACACGTTATCTCTCCCCATTAGATTGTAAACTCCATGAGGGCAGAAGCATTGTCTGTTTCCATGGATCCCCAGAGCCTAGAATAGCGACTGGCACGTGGTACATGCTCAGTAAATATTTGTTGGATAAATTGTTGAATCACTGATCAATGTCACATTATCTAGCTTTGTATCCTTGGTGGTTAATACATTGCTTGACTTGTGATAGGCACTAAGTATATATATATATATATATATATATATATATATATATATTTTTTTTTTTTTAATAGATGGATGGATGAAGACTTTATCATATTGCTAACCTGTTTTAAGAAGTTCAAATACTAGCCCTAGCTGGTGTGGCTCAGTTGATTCAGCACTGGCCTGTGAATTGAAGGGTGGCAGGTTCAATTCCCAGTCAGGGTACATGCCTTGGTTTCTGGCCAGGTCCCCAGTTGGGGGCACATGAGAGGAAACCACACATTGATGTTTCTCTCCCTCTCTTTCTCCCTCCCTTCCCCTCTCTCTAAAATTAAATTTAAAACTCTTCAAAAAATAAAAAAATAAAAAAATAAAAGGAAAGGAAGAAAGAAAGAAAAAGAAAAACAAGTTCAAATACTAGTGTTGAATTCCAAGTTCTGTACTGATCAGCCACTCGATTTTGAATCCATCCTCAGCACAAGCCTTTATCTGGAGCCCAACCATGTGGCTCACTGCCCATGACTGTATCCAACTATGTTCTCTCCACACCCCTGCCCATACTCCAAACCGAAATGCTATTTGCCCATTTACCCACTTGTACTTATTAAGCACTTGAGATAAGCCAGTCCGTGTTCAACCCCTGTCCTTCACTAAAGCCTGCTCCACGTCTTTCTTTCCTCAAGGTGAGGACAAGCTGACTCTGATTGTCTAGGTCCATGTGACTCTCTCCTTGGGCCCATCTTCTAATGAATGCCTCATCACTGGCATTATTAACCTAGAGGAAGATATGACACATATGTAGACTTTACAGATAAAGCCCTTTAAAGAATCAGCACTTTTTTTTTTTTTTTTTTTAACATTTCAAACCTTTTGGGTGAAAATTTTTTTCACAATTCCCCTGCTTTTTAAAAATAGAGTTCCGTACACAGAATATCCATCGAACCTTTATCACCCAAGGTCACTATGGAGTTAAATCCCCACAATGACCCCTTTTCAATGCCCGGAGTCTCCAAACTCACCTCCTGCTCATTTTTAATGTGTTTGTAATCTAGAGTAGGCTTAGAATAGATGAAGCTTATTAGAACGAAGCGTAAACAGTGTCTAAGTGAGGGTATGAGATATCCTTTTGTTTATAAAGTCTATCTGTTTTAAAGCATGGGTTTTGTACAATCCATTCTGTTATCAGAGGCCCTTCTCACTTAACCCTTGTTTTCCTTCTGGCTGGACACATGACTTGAGGCTGAGTAAATGACTTTAAAAGTATACCTTTAGCCCTGGCTAGTGTGGCTCAGTGGATTGAATGCTGGCCTGCGAACCAGAGGGTTGCAGGTTCAATTCACATGCTTGGGTTGTGGGCTGGGTCCCCAGTTGGGGGCACCCAAGAGGCAACCACACATTGATGTTTCATGTTTCTCTCCCGCTCTTTCTCCCTCCCCTCCCCTCTCTCTAAAAATAAATAAAATCTTTTTAAAAAGTGTACCTTTAGAGCACTCATTTTATATATTCTCTTGTGTTGTTAACTATTTTTATGTATAGATGTCATGACTTTTGAATTAGATTGTTCCTTGGTTAGATCATTAACTTCCCAAGGGCAAGTGGTTGTTTAGTCATTCTCTCGTTTGCTTAAGTATATTCTAAAGCAACTGTAATGTAGAAACAGTGCTACGGGGGCTGGGGAGAGGAATATTTTCTGGTCAGGAGAACTGGAGGAGGCTTCGGGTGAGGGGTGGCATCTGAATTGGATCTGGGGGATAGTAAGAATTTTAGTGGGGTAGCATTCTGGGGTTTGGGGAAGCTGCGAGAATAGGCAGAAAGAAGTATATGCATGAATTTGTAGAAAATACGAGTCTAGTCATGCTGTCATCTGAAAGCACCAAGTGGGGAGTATCCCACCTTTAGCTGAGTTTGGAAAAATGGGTAAGTGAAACAAATAAATATTACATTTGTTACGAGTTAAGGTTACAAGCTGGATAACTTGATTTTGGGCAAGATCAGAATAAGGCACACCCACTTTGTGACAGATAAGGGGGTTCAGGCAGGCTTCTGTGCCATGCAGACCACCATGCAGTGCCTGGGAAGTTTTCCAACTCTTATCTTTTTGACTTGAATACTTGAGATTGTCAGATAAAAGCGAACAGTAGTAGAAGGCATTTAAAGGTGAATTTATATCTTGGAATTGAGTTTATTTTACACCACACTCCTTTCCCACAAAAGCACCACATGGTAAGGCAGCTAGGTTTACTAAAGTAAGAATCACTTTCTGGGAAAATTCAGTGAGGATCTGGAGATACACAGGGCTGTTCAGAAGCATCAGAACTAGAATTGGAAACCCCTGGCTTCCTATAGCTTTGAAGGGTCTACAGTTAAAGATGAAAGACACATTTTTATAAAGCTCTGCAGTGAAGCCTGGTTGGCAGGCTGGTGGTGGAGGTGGTGAGGCGGTGAAGATGGAACATTGAACATACGATGTCCCCTGAAGAACTGCATTTAAAGGGACCAGAGGGGGGAGGGGCAGAGATGGCGAGGGGAGAATGAGGCCTTGTGGGGCTAAGGTGCCCTAAGCAAGGCTAATTCAGGGTGGACACGTTTCTCCATCCCGACTGTCCAGCGTTGATTAGGTCCTGCCTCCACTCAGAACTGTTCTGTAAGAAGCTTTGGGTCCCAGCCAGACTCCAGCCTCTCCACATGGTCCCCCAACTCTACCCACACAAGACAGCTGAGGAAGAAGAGTGCAAATGTCTGTACAAATAGTTGACAACTGTGCGGAGCCTGCGGGACACCAGCCACTTTCCGTGATCCTCAGCACGACCCGACCCTCTCTCTTTTCACACAGGGAAGCAGAGACTCAGGGCCAGAGGCGGAGCTGGTTGAGCCAGGGTTGGAACCTGGCTGCCAGCCTTCAGAGGTGTACTCTTCCAGCAGTTTCTAGGAGGTGAGTTGGGGTGCAGTGACTGTTCTGTTAGGGCAGGATGAGGGAGAGGGTTGTTGTGGGGGCCCTAGGCGTGTGGGGTTATTTTCTGGGTCATTGTCTGGCTGTATGTGAGTTTAAGTGGGAGTGTGTACACTGGATGTGGGTATATATGGATTTTGCTAGTCAGTCCTTGGAATGTGTGTGTATGGGGTGTGGGGGGGAGGTAGTTACTGGACTGTGAATATGTGTGTTCAGGATCCCATGAAGGCAAACAGTCTTGGATTTTGTGCACAGTTTTGAGTATGTGCACATGTATAAGCTTGAGGGTAGAGTACGTTTGAGTGCTAAGTGGGGTCAATTCCTAGTTTATGTGCCAGTGAAAGAGTGTGTGTGTGTGTGTGTGTGTGTGTGTGTGTGTGTGTGTGTGAGCCTAAGGGCGCAAGTATGTTGGGGTGCTGGGTAGGGTCAATTCCTGGCCATGTGTTTATGATGTGTGCGTAGAGGGTGGGGACCAGTCTTTGGGGTCTGTGTGCGTCTGATTGTGAGTGGGAGGGCTTCCCGAAGCGTGGAGTGACCCGAGGGAGGGGGGCAGACTCCGCTGGGCCCCGCCCCCCGCGGCAGGTGGGCGGGCCCGCGGCGGGGCTGGCCGCGCTCGCTGCTCTTGGCTAGCGGCCGCGCTGGGCTCGCAGGGCTGGGCTCGGGCTGCGGGGCGGCGCCGGGACAGGAAGCGGAAAGCGGCCGTGCAGCGGCGGCGGCGGGGCTTTGCCTCTACAGGAGCCCAGCGCAGGCCGCAGAGCCGGGGCCGCTGCGAGCGGAGACCGCGGCCGCAGAGCCCGCACCGCCGGCGCCGAGGTGAGTCCGGCGCGGCGGCTGGCGCGGGGCGCAGACCTCCGGCGGGGAGACGCCTCCAGTGTGGATCCCACACCCCCGCCGCAGGACCCCGGGTCACCGCCTCCTCCCGCCTCGGCTCCTACGGACCGCACCCCGAGTGTGCTTGCCGGGATCCCACTCCTCTGCCAGCCCTGCGAGGTGCGCCCCGCCTGCCACTGCCTCACGCTCCGCGCTGCACCCCACTTCCTTGGATCCCAGTATTCTTTCCTCGCTCTTCGGACACCCCTTCTCCCCTGGCTGCTCTTTGGGGTGCGCCCTGGGGGTTCGCATTCAGGCGGCCAGCGGGGAGCGGCGGAGCGTTCCGGGAGGCACCCTGCGGCCACTTCGGCCGAGCGGGCGGGGGGCCGGGGGCGGCGCGCACCCTGGTCCCCACCCCGCCGCGGGGCGACCCGGTAACCGCCCGCGTCTGGGGGCCGCCCGGCGCAGGGCCAGAAACCGGCACAGAGCTGGCCTGTGTTAGCACCTCGCTTCCAAAACTGAGCCGGCCCGGGAGCCGGGGGGGCGAGTCCGGCGGCGCATCGCAGAGCGCAACAGGCAGGTAGGAGTTTACTTTCAAAAACGCCGGGGTGGAGCAGAAGGCGGCCGGCAAGTCTCTGCCCGAGGGGGCCGGGCTGGAAGAGATCTCCCGGCGCCCGGGCAGCTTCGCCAGGGGCAGGACCGCATTTCCAACTGCAGTCTTTGAACTGCCCCAAGCAACGCGCCCAGAGGAGTGTGAAGCTTTATGAAAATTTAAACGCGTTGGTGGTGGAGGCAGGAGTGGGGCGGAGCCGCGGCCTGGCGGCCCGGGGTGAGCTCGGAGTGAGACCGGAGCACAGAACTCGGTTGCTCAGTTTTCGCATCTTCGAATCAGGTCTCCTGCCCGCGCCGCCAAGGTGTGGTGAGCTCTTTCAGCTGCTCGTTGAAGAGTTGCTGGAGTGCTTTATTATGGTGATTGTGTGGCTGGCACTTGCATTCTGTTAACCCTTTTTTTTTTTTCCGGGGCTGTGGCTGGAAATGAATGTATTTTTAGACACTTATTCCAAAAGCTGGCAGGCTGTACAGAATCTGGCACATTCAGTGATGTGTTTATGAATTTTACAGGGTTGTCGGAAATAGTACAACTTGCGTCGCCCATTCTCCTTCCTGGGGGTGGGTTGTGTAGTTGCACAACCCCTACACTCTTGAAGTGAGATGGCAGAAACTCGGCATCCAGGGAGATGTAATTCGTCATTTTATGTCACCACTAATTAGAGTTTTTAGAGGAGAATTAAATCAGTGTGATATCGTTGGGGCTTTGATTTGTGGGAGGAAGCTGTTTTATAGTTCAAAGACATAACTTTTCATCAATCTGTGAGCACTTAGCATTTCTCCAAACGTTAAGTAATTCTAAGTATAAATTAGTGAAACATCTAGCGTGAAATTTGTGCTGTTCCAGTGTTGGCTGTGTGACTTGGTTGCAGCTCAGTCTGTAAGTGAAATGGGAGAAGAATTTTGAGAATGGCCTGTTTGTAAGGACTGCCTGTCAGGCAGAATCTTTTTATTGTTGTGTATTTGAGTGAACGTGAAGGGGTTTCCTTCCCAAGCAACAATTCCACCTCCTGCTGCTCTATTGAAGAAGAAGAAGAAACAGGCACTGAGTGGGGAAGGTATTCTCCCCTCCATCTCCCTAAGAAACAAATACACTGTTACCCAGGCCTGGGCAGCCTATGGTTGCATGGCACTTATCACCTTGTGTTTTAATAGGCAGTTTCTGCCTTTGGACCGTGAACTCCTCAAGAGCCAGGGCTATTTCAGGTTTATTTCTTTTTTCCTGCCCCCCCACCCCTACCCCCCAATGCTTGGGACAGTGAGCCTGTGAGTAGGAGTTGACATTGCAGCATCCTTTACTGGTTATATGTGGTTTGGGACCAGATAAGACTGTCGTCCATCCTTTGTGTCAATAAATAGTTCCAATATTTGCTACAGTGCTATGCATTTTCCATATCGCAAAGCTCAGGTTCTAGAATTAGACTCTCAGAGTTCAAACCCCTAGCTGCAGCAGTTACTAGGTGTATGACTTGGCATCCTTACCTGTAACGTGAAATTAACAGTTTATGTCCCTTATAAGGTTCAGTCTGAGAATTAAGTGAGATATTAAATGCAAATGGCTCACAACAGTCCCTAACACATACTCTATCTGTAAAGTGAACTGGCCATAGTTACAAGATTACCTGGGTGTGGGCAAGTGATTTGGGCATTGTGCTCTGCTATTCTCCAGGAGGTGGACAAGAATAGGATTAAGTGGTCTTGGGGCTGGACCATGGGTCTCCTAGTGGGGGGACGTTGGTCTGGCCTGAAGCGTGATGAGAAGATGCATGTGTGTTTTGCTGTCTTGTCTCTGCTGTTCCTCTGAATCCAACTTATTGGACAATGGTCATTAGACCTGGCACCAAGGCGATTACAGAAGAGGTAATCCCCTTGAAATCTGTTTTGCTGAAGCTTAAATGTCTAGCAGGGGAGAAGGGGTTACTTGAAAACAAATGTACACCGTAGAGCCCCAGACATGATAACTATTCACAACTCTTTAGAAATCTATACTGAGCTCCTGAGGTGTTTAGAGGTAATTAACCACTCAAGCCAAGAGCAGTTAGTTATTCTGGGAAGGTGAGCTGAAATCATTGGCAGGACAGGTAAAATGAGGTTAGTATTTTCTTTCCTTATTAGTAGTGGCCCAGAATTATTCATTTATCAGGCCTCTGTTGTAATGAAAGGAATTGTGGGATTTGTCATAAATGCTCCAAGCACATTGGTCCCACATCAGTGACCTGAATGATGTTTTATGGTTTATAGACCACAAGTTCTGCAAATTGTTTTTCAGACCTTGCTACCACTCTCTACACCTTCCCTTATAACCCCACATTCTCTAAGTAAATCCAGTAAATGACAGAGTCTTATTCTCATCTCTGTGATATTCACTTCCAACCTGGGAGCAGTGAAAGGAGGCCTGCAAGGAACAGAATGGAAATCATTAAAATGCTTAGCTACAATTAATGGTCTTCATTAAAGATAGACTGTTATAGATTCACCCCCCCCCCCATTACATAAGTTCAGTGAAAATGATACACAAGTCATATGGCATACAAAGGTATTCTAACTGAGAGAATTTCACTTCACTGAATAATAATGCTCTTGCAGTCTTGAGTGTTTACCATCTACTAGTCATTGTTCTAAGTGATTATAAATCATCTCATTTAATAACCACCATGAGCCTCTAAGGGAAGTACAGTTTATAATTCTGTAGTTATAGTTAGGGAAACAGGCACAGAAAGGGCAAGTAACTTGATCTGAGGTCACATAGCTGGTAAGTGCCTGGAGCCAGGATTTGAATGGTGACAGTCTAAGCCCATTGCTTCTCTTCTGCAGGAGTAAAGTTGACTCAAACCAAAGTTATTTAAACTATCATGTTCTCCTTGAGTGCCGTATGATTAAACACAGGTACCTGGAGAAAAATGTTAGCTTCGAAACATAGCAAAAACAATAATTAATGGAGTCCACCCTTTAGAATTTTATATGTATTGTGATAAAAAGGAAACATTCAAAGTAACGTACACATACTATATAAACACAGGTGACCAGAGCCTCTCTCCCTTCGACATACATCCACTGCAGACGGAAGGGGATAGCAGTGCATGTCTCTGTACCCCTTGCAAGAGAGCTTTCCAGCATTCTACCCTCCACACCAGAGTTCCCTTAATGGCTTAATAAGCTCCAGGCAGAGCTGTTGATGTTTTTATAATGTCCCTTTCACGAAGGTTAGCTTCTGTTTACCACTATCATGAACGCAGCGTGTTATTTCCCTCATATGGTTTTCTGAACGCTGTGTTCTCCATTAGAAGTAGCAGGTATATTTTAGGTGTGTGCACATGACTTTGGGGGCAGATTCTCTTCAAGGCCAGCATCTTCACTGTGCTTTGAATAAAGGGTGGTGAGGGAGGTTCTCTCTGCCATCTTCTGAGAATTCCAGAATTTAAGATATGGCCGCTCAACTGTGTCCTGTGGACCGGATGGCACTGCTGTCCAGGCCCTCGTGAGATGCCCTGTGTCCAGCCCTGCCCTAGTGGCTGCCTCCTGCAGTGCCTGCAGTTCCTAAGGCAGGATGGCACGCAGCAGGGAGGCAGCTGGTTAGGGTGCCTGGAATAGAAGTTGTACTTGAGTGAGACAGGTGTATGAGCTGTGGAGCAGCACCTCCCTGGCTATTATGCTGAATCCAACCCCTACACCTTTTCCTCTTTTATAAAACTGAGGCTTTAAGGGAGACCGTCCCTCAGGTGTTTCCACAGGAGAGGTGTCACCTGAGGGTGGAGTGCCTGGCAGGGCCTGGGAGCTGGAGAGGCAGCAATGAAAGTGGTCGCTGCTCTTGTGGCGCTTACTGTCTATTCAGGAGCCAGATGTTAGCTAATCACTCAAAGGGAGAGCTGGACGTTGTGATATAAAGCACAAGTCCAGGTCACTGTGGAAGGGGCTTGAGCAGGGAAGGGTCGTCCGTGCTGTGGTTTGCAAGGTCACCCTGGCTGCTGCCCCGCTGGGCCCAGTGCACTGTGGGTCAGTCAGGTCAGGGCTCGGTACTGGGAGGGTGGGTCCCAGATTCTAGGATTCGGACTAACACCTTTATCTGACTCCGTCCCATTCAGGCTAGTCCAGCAGCCTGCCAGTTCGTTTCTCACCCCGGGAACCTGGTTCCTTTTGAAAACTTTATTATCTTCCTGATAAGGCAGCTAGCTTTCTGACCCCGTCTGAGTTCTGCTAATTTCTTGTGCATACAAGGAAACTATCTTGTAAATGTCATTGCAGTGATAAGTTTCAGGGTATGCTTTTTGGTTAACTACATAGTCCCATCGTCTTTATTATTTTTTTAAATAAAGCTTGTGGATTAGATGGTATTCCATCAATGTTAATTTTATGCTTTAAAAATCATACTTTGACTACATAACAGAATGACATTTAGTTTTAAAGATTTTATTCATTATTTTTAGACAGAAGGGCAGGGAGGGAGGAAGAAAGAGAGAGAAGCATCAATATATGATTGCCTTTCACTTGCCTCCAGCTGGGGACCTGGCTGGACACCTGGCTTGCAACCTGGTTATGTGCCCTGGCTGGGAATGAACCAACAACCCTTGGGTTCACAGGCCGGTGCTCAATCCACTGAGCCACACCAGCCAGGGCCATAGTTCCCTTGTCTTAACCAGGGTTTCCCTTTCCGTGGTTTCAGTTATCCTGGGTCTACCATATCTGAAAACATTAAATGAAAAGTTTCAGAGACAAATCATTCATAGGTTTTGAATTGCATGAAATCTTGCTCCATGCCACCTGAGAAGAGAATTGTCCTATTGTCTGGTGTATCCACGTTGTAGGTGCTACCAGTCATTCCCTAGTCACTTAGTAGTCATGTTGGCTACCAGACCTACTGGAGGTATCACAGTCCTTGTGTTCCAGTGACTGTTGTCATAGCATCTCATTTACCTCATTGCATCTCAGCACACGGGCACCATATCTACACCATCACAAGAAGGAGGAGGGTGCATATAGTACAATAAGATGTTTTGAGACAGACCACGTTCACATACTTTTATTGCAGTACATCGTTATAATTGTTCTCTTCTTATTGTTAGCCTCTTGCTGTATCTCGTTTATACAATAAACTTTCTCATAAGCATGTATGTATAGCAAACGACATGGTATAGGTAGGATTTGTCCTTATCCTGTTTCAGGCATCCACTGGGAATCTCAGATAAGGGGGGCTACTATATATTGAAGCTTTTACATTGGCTTTTAAAGTGAGTTTGCTCACTTGGCTGCCTGTTGCTGATTCTGAATCCCCACGCAGATCTCGGACAAGAGTTCACAGTATGATGCAGAAGAAGAGGTGTGGGCTGGATAGACCAGATTTGATAAGGAAACCTGTGGGCTTTGTGATTGGTTAGCCCTGGAGGAGGTGGGTGACTGAGAACCGGGAGGGTGAGGGGCGGCAGAGTATCCTGCAGGACAGAGGGCACTTAGTGACCGCAGGCTGTGTGGGATGAAGGTGAGCGAGTATCAAAAGGGCAACAGGATGATGGCGTTGCCTTGGCACAGGAAATCGGAAGGAGTAGCCTGAACAGTGGAGAGCGGAATCGACTGGCGGTGGTTGGTGATAACCCCAGAGGAGCAGGAGCATGCCAGTGGGAGCCGTGATCTGGGGACTTCGCCTTTTGGGGCTTGTTGAGTGTGTGCATGTTCAGAGTACCCTGGGGATAAACAGCGGCTCTTGCCTCTGGATCTTATATTAGCGTAAATAATGGGTGAGTTTGAGTATTTGGGGGCAATTGAATGGGGAGATGGGAGGGTGTGTTGGAGGAGTAGCATCAGGGCATCACATTGGAAGTGATGGTGTGCTGTTTGCGTTGTCATTGCTGTGTCCCCAGTCTTGCCAGCAGGGCTTTTAGGTGCTTACTACACATGGCAGTGGGTGAATAGATGGGACAAGATCTAGGGGACCGAGGACAAGGATGTGACCTTTGAATTAGGCTCGTGGCCACCACCGGGCAACCAAGAGATGTTTCGGTGGAAAGGATGGAGAACTGGGGTGACAGGTGAGAGGGGGAATGGCAGCATAAACAGACCCCACCTTTGGTAAGTATAGGCAGGAACTGTGGGAGAGAAACTGGACTAGGCAGCTGGTAGGGTTAGCTGAAGCCTTTCCCAAAAGGAGCCCATGATTGTCTTTGAGGGACAAGCCCAGAGTTGCCTTAATGGGTGGCCAGACTTTAATGAGGACAGAGAATGATGTTTGCTGGCAGGGGAGGGAGAGGAATGACACTTGGGTTACCAGGTGCCGGAGGCTTGACGTGGGCAGTCTCCATGAATGCTCACAACTGGCCTAGAAAGTGATTGTGTGAAATGGCCTCGTTTTAAAGACAGAAACAGAAGCCTGGAGAGGTGAGCATCTGCCCCACGGAGTCACACCCAGGAGGCTTGGACAGGAGCAGCAGGGGCACGGTATTTGCACGCCCTTTGTTGTTTCTTCGTACTTTTCTCACTGGCACTGTTTGCAGTTTGGGCTTCCAGGGGCCCTGAAAGGAGGAGCCCGGCCTCTGGGTGATGGGTGCAAGGGGGGCACTACGGGTACATCTTACGTTTTCTAGAAGTTAGCCTGTGGGGTCCAGGAATTCACCTGGAAATGTTTCTCATTTATTTTTATTGCCAAGTAATATCTAATGAAAATGTGGGGAAAGACTTAGGAGCCTGAAACTCATAAATCACCTGCTCTCTTTTTCAATGTCCCTCTTCATCCTTATCTTTACAGAAGTGATTTTATGGGGTTGTAACTGCAGGTGAGATCTGCGTGGCTCCATAGCCCTGGGGCCTGCTTTTTAAACTTATTATGATATAAACATTTCCATCCTTCGGAGTTATCATTTTGAACAGCTATAGGGTATTTCTTTGAGTAGATAAACCTATTCCCCTGTTTTGGGGGCGCATTTAGATTGGCTCCAGATTTTTACTGTTACAGACAATGCAGTAATCATAGTTTTTCTTTAAAAAAAAAAAGAACTTAGTTCCTGCACATAAATTCTCAGGAATTTGGGTTCCTGGATGAAAGAGATGGAGAAGGTTTTTTCTTTTCCTTTTAAATTGGCCTTCGGAAACTATGAGCAAATCCCTTAAAAGTGACTTCCCTGGGTATTGTTTTTGTAACCAGCAAACTAGCAGTGGGGGTGGGCATGGTGCCTGGGGCTGTGGGAAGCACCCCCCCCCCCCAAACCTCTGGGGACCAGGCTGTGTGTGAAGTGGCTGAGACCAAGAGCCAGGTGTCACCTGCTCCGGTTTTCCTGCTGCTGAGGTTGGGGTTTTGGCCTGCTGGTCACCTACCTGTCTCCCTCCGAGGTATCTGGGAGCTTGTTGCTGTATTAGTGGCGCATTTTACGTCCAGAAGCTTCATTCTTGTCCACTTGTTCAGTAATTGAGATCCCAGAGGAGGTGGCTGCTGTCATTTGGCTTCCAGCCCCTTTAGGTTGGCTTTGAACGTTGATACCTGTTTTTTCCCCCTTTCCCCAGCGTTCGTTCCTGTTGAAGAGTGGCTCCTTGATCCCCGGGAGCTTTGAGGCTTTAGGAAGCCAGTCGGTGAAATTCTCTACCTCAACAGAGAAACAGTACCTGCTCCTCCATCAAAAGCAAGTTGTCCATTGCTATGGATACCGAATCCACGTATTCTGGATATTCTTACTATTCAAGTCATTCGAAAAAATCTCACAGACAAGGGTACGTAAGCTGTGGGTGGTTCCACCTTTCCTTGTTGGGGACGAGTGCAGGTCGCGGGGCGTTGAGAGTCACTTTTCAGACAGTGTGTGAGGCGCGGGGCTCTGGCTGCTGGTCGTTTAGCCCTTGGTGCGTGAGAAGCGGAGCCTGAAGAGCATTTGACATGCATTGGGAGTCACCAGGCCGCCAAGTCGCATCTTATTGCTTCCATTATGGTTGATGACCTGAATTTCTCAGTCTACTTTTAAGGTTTTCTACAATGGAAATATTTTTTCATTTCCAAGTACTTTTGTAGATGACGGTTTCCCCAAAGCTTTACAAAGAATGTAAATGAAACATTTTTAAAAAATGTGTTAATTTATTGGTTTTCCACCAAAAGCAATGGTCCACTGACTGGGACCATTTTGCATTTGTCACAAGGCTTTTTTAGGGAGGTGGGATGGGCCTGGCACTTATTTCTCTCTGGTCCCAATGAACAAACTTGGGTGCTGGGGGCTGACCCCTCCTCTGAGTAAACTGCACAGGGGTGCACTGATGTTCCTAGAGCCTGCTGTACTGCTAAGAATGTGGTTGGTGAACTTCCGGTCCTGTCACTTCTTTAGACTCCTCTGTGAAATGGGTACAGTAGTGCCCTCCTTATAGCACTGTCAAGTGGATTAAATGGTGCACAGAAAGCATTTAACACAGTACATAGTAGGAGGTCACTAACCATCCGCAAATGGCCTTAGCATTTTAGCCCCAGAATCAAAAGCCTCGACTGGCCGCTGCTCAGAGGCCCACCTGTGGTCCCGTCCCTGGGAAGGGTGGCCTGGAAAGGGTGACTGCAGTGGCATTTCCCTGACTGAGCAGGTCCTCATACAACAGGTGAGTCAGATACACATGCAGGAGGAGGTCTGGCAGGGATGCTCATGGAAGGCAGGAGCGTCATTCCCGGGGAGGGGCTGGACACAGATGGACTGATGGGAATGCTCATTTCTACCTTATATTTCTCTACTGTTCAGGCTTTTACAGGTGTGTGTATTGCAATTAAAAATATGAATGAAATAAACAAGGGTAAAAGAAAGGTTTTCAAAGATTGTTTAATGGCATGTAAATGTGTTTATGAGGCGTGCTATAAAAAACAAGATTCCCACCTTCGTCCTTATACTAGTTGTATATTATTATGATAAGATGGATGTTAACATATTGACCATGTATGTCTCTGTGTTATTAGGGATCTGAATCTGTCTCTGGGGTTATTTGGATTATAGGGTTTTGTTTTTTTTTAACTTTTACCATTTTCTGAGTTTTCATGCGTTGCTGTTATAACCGTAAACATTCAGGGAAAGGATGCACATGAACTTGTGTTGGAGCCCAGGTAAGCCTCCAGTGATAAAAATATCATCACAAATTTCAGCCACTGGATAAACATACCAAGTTCATTCTAAAATACCAGAAATAGCTCTTTCAAAATATCTAATCTTGGGACCTATGTGGAAAAAGCAATCCCTGTCAATGTGCCAAGATTCCCTTTCCCACACTGCAATGATGGAAGTTGGAATTTGGGGTTCATTTGGTGCTTGGAGGTGATTACAGAGGACAGCTTGCAGTACTGTACATGGGGACCATCTCGGGTGTCCTTTACTGACATGTGTGTCCTGACTGTCATACTTCAGGGCCCCTGTTATGCTCGGCTGTTTCCTTAGGCCTCTTGGGGCCCCCAGAAATGGATATGGGGCTGCAATGCCCTTGTGGAAACTGTAAGAGACTAATAACTTCCAATTATAACAGCACGCAGAACTCTTAGTGCCTTCTACAACCCATGTGGAAAGGACGTAGCAAGTGATAATACAAGCTGAGGCTTTTAATAAATTAATCAAGGAGTGTTGCTGAAGGCCGACTCTGGAGAGCTCCCAGGGAGGGGATGGCTATTAGAGATTTATAGGTGCACTCCGTGGTTCTTTAGAGACCGGCCCCACCCACACGTGGTGAATTCTCTGTCTGAGGGCCGTGGAGCAGAGCTTGTTCTTTGTCAGGGCAGAAAGAACACGAAGCAGTAACAGTACCCTCCACTGGCCTGAGCAGGGTGTCCAGCCAAGAGTCTCATGTCCCCCAGGAGTGTCACTGGGAAGGCTGTTCTGCTCAGGGCTTTGTCAGAAAGTTGAATGGAAGCCTAGGAAAGGGGAGGGACCTTGCTGTTTTTGGTCATTTTAGTAGAACTGTGACTCAGAGGAATAATGAAATGTACCAAACCCGATATGCCTGATGACACCGTGATCAGCTCTGCAGGATGGGCTGGATTCCAAGCAGATGACAGGTGACCCTATTCTAGACTTTGTAAAGTCTCTCATGTCCAGTGAACTTGCTGGGAAAATGGTGCAGGCTTCTGCTGACCTTGTCTGACCTTTGGGTTCGGAGCCCCAGTTCCCCAAGTTAATACAGCATCAACTGCATGTTAAGGACCATTTGGAGAGTGCCTGCTGAGACCCTTGGTCCTTCTCCCGCATCCTCACAGCTGTCCAGGGACGATGGGAAGTGGCACACCCACTCACCAGGTGGTGAGACTGAGGCTCAGAGGCACCAGGATTTGCTTGCGGTTCCAAGGCTAGTAGGCACCACAGCAGGTTTCAGGCCCACTTGCTGGTTTTGTGGAGGCCCATGCTTTTCCCCTGGGCTGTGCAGGAGTTAAGTGGCAGGAAAAAAAGCGGAAAGGAAGTGAAGGGGTAACTCATGTGACTAACATGCTAAAATGTATTGTCCAAAGCAAGGCTGCCTGAGTGGCAGGGACTGGGGCCTTTGTTCGCAGGCGGCCCAGACCTGCACGAGAGGAAGCAGCCAGCAGGCGCAGCGGGTGGGCAGAGGGAAAGGGCAGGTAGTGGGCGGTGAAAGGAAAGGGTGGGGACCCAGCTTTCCCCAAATAGAAAGAGCAGACAACAGTCACTGAGCCAGATCAGCTTCCCAGGAAATGCCGACTGTAAGTGGGACTGACAGTCAGGGGACCTGTGTGGGACTCGGCAGGGAAACGGGCCCGGGCGAGAGGGGGTTTGCAGCGGCTGCCAAGGGTCCAGCTGTGGAACCCTCCACAGATGCGTCCGTACACACACAGGCACAGACACATGCCGGGCTGGCGGCGTGCCCTGGCCTGCCCTGCCTGCCCCTCGCGCGCGCACACGTGCCACATACACTTATCTTTACTCATACAGGCAGGTGTTGCGTGGAAACAGCCTGTGAGATAGATACCAAGATGCCTGTGGCCGACACACGTGTTCAGCAAAGGCACATGGGCGAGCCAGAACACAGAGTCAGAAGGCGCCCAAGGGTGCCTGCGTTTCTCCCAGTGGTTTGGCTGCCTCACGCCCCTGGTCTCCTGTCTGCATCCTCTGATGCTCTTCGCCACAGGGGAGCCCCTCCCAGAGGACGCGTGGCACTTCCCTTGGCGCTAAGGCAAGGGGCTGGGTTTGGGGACCTGCTGCATTTGGGCACTGTGAACTGGGTAGCACTGACCAAAAGTTGTTTTTTTAAAGATTTTATTTCTTTAGAGAGAGGGGAGAGGGAGGGAGAAAGAGAGAAACATCAATGTGTGGTTGCCTGTGGATCACCCCCAACCCTTTGGTCGCAGGGAATCAAACCTGCGACCCTTTGATTCGCAGGCTGGCGCTCAGTCACTGAGCCACAGCAGCCAGGGCACCAACAGGATTTCTGCTGGATTTGTCTATTGAGCATTGGCTCTAGGACCTTCCCTGAGGACGGGTGAAAAGTCGTGTGACGGTTCTTGCTCCCTTCCCAGTAAGGACCAGCACAGTCCAGCCCACGTTGAGTTGATAGGACCTTCGTGTTCGCATCTCTCTTGACTGTGTAGGGGAGGCTCCTGCCTCTGGGCGCCCCTGTGTCCCGATGGCAGCTGTCCGGAGCCTTTCTCCCAGCCTCTTCGCTAAGGTTAGTTGAATGAAGCAGCCGCTGGACACTGCAGCATTGGACAGCCGAGTACTACACCCTTGGCTTCCCTGATCGAGCCCCTGCTGCATACAGGGCACTTCACATACAGGCTGACTTCCAGGCAGTGAGGCCGGCAGCCCCCCTGCCCCAGGAGCATTTGGGTGGGAGAGCCTTGGTGAGCATTTTGCAGATCCTCTGGGGTGCTGGTGAAAAATGTGGACTCCTGCTGTCTCCCTTCCAGACAGGTTCTCAGACGGGTGCCAGCGAGTCTGCACCCAGATCCGCACCCCAGGTGGTTTCTCTGCTCACTGGCTCGGGGAGGCGCTGGTTTAGGGTTTCTGGCCCTGGGGAGGAGAGGCTTTCCCCGGGTTATCAGATAATGGGCTCTTATCTCATTTACCTCAGATGTTACCAGAGGAGCTGATAGATGGTCGCTTCTCTTTTGGGTGCCATTGGGGCCTTTACAAGCCAGGCTAGGTGGGTGGGGGGTGGGAGTAATGGCAGGTCCTAGAGAGGCTATTTCCAGCCCTGGGGGGTTCCCCACCTGCCTTCTGCCTGGGAGTGCTGAGGCTCCAGGAATTGGCACTCAGTGAAAGAATTTTCATTTCCAGTGGAATTTGTGCCGTCACAGGATTTGACCCCCATCAGGGGAGCATGTGATTTGGCCAATGGCAGGGAGAGTGACAGAGGTGAGAGCAGGGGAAACAGTAAAATCGAAGTGGGGGCTCCTGGGGTTGGGGGTTGGGGAGTCCCTGGGGCTCAGTGGTTCTAGACTTTGAACAGTTCACTCTGGTACATGGGAAATGTCTGCCAAGTTGTTTATTGTTTCTCACAGTCCTTTGGAAGTGATTTTCTTGGCAGCCCAGGGTGTTGGGCACTTGGCTTTGTGTTGTCCAAGGTCACAGCCCAACAGTGACTCCTAGCCTCAGACATATTGTGGTTCATCTAGTGTAGGGTATGGGGATGAGCAGTAGGAATATTTAAGCTGCAAAACCTTCCAATGGTGCCTTAAGTCAGTGCAGCATAGCTCAGATATCACTCAAGGCCTAGGTAGGAGCAGATCTGGCTTCAGGTCTTGCCCTGTCACTTCTGTGACTTTGGGAAGTCACCTTACCTATTAAGCCTCAGTTTCTTCAATGGGGACAGTAATACTGGCCTTAGGTGATTGTTGGGTTGGAATGAAATTAATACAACAAAGCACTTAGTAAAGTGCTCTAACGTTGGGGTGGGGCATGCAGTGGAGTGACTGCACCTCTCAGATCTCCTGGCTGTTTCCCTAGTTGCCTGGTTAAGATTAAACACCTGAGTTGATCAGAATACATCTATTTCTAGACTTTGATTTACAATAGATTGTAATGGTAAGTTATTTAGAGATTAGAGATGCTATCAGTGAGTCTGAAGCCTCCCAGCTCTTTGAAAGACTTAAACAATGCTTATCCTAGGGAAGTATTGATAAGGTAGGAGTTTGAACACAGGAAGTCTGTGTGTGTGTGTGTGTGTGTGGTTTTGTTAGCTAAGTAGAAGGTTAATAGGAGAAACACTAGGGAAGGAGGGAAGGCTTCACAATCAAGTCACCATCCTTTGCCTTGGCTAAGAGAAAAAGCTATTGTAATACCTACTGCTAATTGAGCTCTATTCCTCACCTGTGTACTGAGTACTGAGCTTCACATGCATTATTGGTGTGGTATTATCATTATCCCTATTTCATACATGAGGAAACTAAGGTTTTCAGAGGTTGAATACCTTGTGCAAGACCATACATCTAGTAGGGGCAAAACTGAGATCTGTTTGTCCTCACAGTCAGCGTGTGCAATATTTCTGCCCTGCCTGGGAGACTAGGGAATGAGGACAGTGGGTGACGGAAGGTGGACTGAGGTCAAGACTGCCAGTGGGACTTGCTCTTGGCCACTGAGGGGCTTCTTTGGTTGTGTTGACTGTTCATGGTTGGGGGCAGGAGTACCAGTTCCCATGGGTGGCTGATGCCCAGGTTGTGACCTCTGAGCTTTGCAAAGTTGATTGATTCCTTTTGCAATTTCAAGAAGGACCCACAGCAGGGAGTTTTTATTAGTCACCCTGGAGGGCCACCCAGGATTAATATTATGCAGCAGCCTTCTTACCTTTGGAGGCCTGAATACACACACACACACACACACACACACGTGTGCACACATGTGCGCACACACACACATGCATACACCTTGGGGTCATTTGTCCTAGCTTTTCTTTGTTCCTATGGATGTCTTTGAGTTCAGCTAGAACCTATGGGAATGGCTTTTTGTTTGAATTTGTAGGAATGAGAAGTAAATGATTCTCTGTGCTGGTTTAAAATTTCCTTTCCTCTTATCCAAAGGTGTAGGGTGACAGTGTGTTCCAGATTTTTTTGGATAGACCAAAGCTTGAATGTTTTGCTAGGTTGTCCTAATAAGAAAGTCCAAGAAAATAAGTTTAGTCAAATTATAAGCAAATCAAAGCAATCATTTTACAGTAACAGTGTACCTTAGCTACACAAATTCTAGGATTTGCAATTTTAGGCTTTGAAAAATACGATCACTGAAAGGAAATACTTAGCAGGGAGAAAAGATCAACCTACTCTTTGCAGGGGGTCATGGGTGGCTGTTGGCTGTGTGTGTGTGTGTGTGTAATTTTTCTAAATTCAAAATGAAGTTTACAATATATTTTGATGACAGTTCAGGAACACAGGGGTTCAGGAACACAGGGATAAATGTGCTAGCTGATTATCTTTCTTTTTCAGGGAAAGAAATAGAGAGAGACACAAATCACCCCGGAATAAAGATGGCAGAGGGTCAGAAAAATCTGTCACCATTCAGGCTCCCACTGGAGAGCCCCTGTTGGGAAATGATTCTACTCGGCCAGAGGAGGTTCAGGTAAGGATCAAACGTGCCTGGAAGCGCACTGACCCGTGGTCAAGACTCCTTTTGTAAATGTTTTTCTAAGTCTTGTTGCAGTAGGTTCTCTTGGGTTTTTGTCTTTATTTTTTTAGCATGCTGATGAGTTGATCTATGGCCTGTGGTTTCTTGTTGGTCTAAGGACAGCCCGTGCTGCCATTGGCTAGTTTGGGGGTTCTCCTGAAGTGTGATTGGCAGGCTTGAATGGTGTTGAAAAGAAGCCAGCAAGGCTGGCATTAGGGCAGAGGAGGCAAAAGTTACAGGGCTGCCGTCCCTGGAGACTCCCTGCAATGGAACAGGATACAAGAGGGAAGAACATTCCTTCCAGAAGCCCTAAGTCATGTGGGAAATAAGAGGAGGGTGGCTAGGACAGCCTAGAGTGAGCATCACCACTTGACATGAAATAAATCAGGGGCTACATGCTTAGATGCCTCGTGGTAAAACACGGATGCGTGAAGTAGGCCCTGGGACACACAAAGCGGCAGAAATATACCAGGTGAGCTTGGACAGCCATGGGCGGCGCCCACCAGTGTCCAGCCGTGGTTGAGGGTGGGGTGGGGTGCGGGTCTGTGCTGCCTGGAGACTGCGTTTCCTGTCACAGAGCAGTAGCTGCACAGCTGCAGACACGGTTAGTACTCAGAAATGTGGAGACTCTGTTGGTGATCCTTGCAATATTTAAGAAAAGCTAGAAATTGGGATTTTGTGTGAAGTCACCCATGTTTTGATGTACAGTGGACCCTTGAACAACACGGGCTTGAACTGTTGTGGATTTTTTTCGTTAAGTAAGTACAGCCTCGTAAGTACATTTTCTTTTCTGATTTTCTTAAGAGTATTTTCCCTAGCTTATTTTATTTTAAGAAAACAGTGTATGATACACATGCAAAATGTGTGTTAACTGTTTATATTATTTGTAAAGCTTCCAGCGAATAGCAGTAGTTAAGTTTTGAGGGAGTCAGTTATATGCCGATTTGCAGCTGTGCAAGGGTCCGCCAACCCCCACGTAGTCCAAGGGCCAATTGTATTGGTAATTTATGAATTAAAAAAAAAGTTGTGTGGGTTCTTCTCTCTGGAACCCTACGGTCTGGCAGCTCACCTAGCTTAAATAAACATCGGAGCTACACTCAGAAACATGTCTGTATCCTCCACAGCTCTTGAAATACACAAAATGTCCAGCATTGGCCCCAAATCAACCAATTGTACCACACACAGCTGTAAAGGTACATGACTGGGGATCCAGCCTGGTGCACTTGGAGACACACACAGATGTGCCTTTACAAGCAGATAGGTGGACTGAACTTAGAAGTGCTCTTGTGGCCCAGAGCTGCAGCTTCAGGACGAGGGTGGGGGCTGTCCAGCAATGAGTAAATGTCTTTAGTTCAGGCTTGGAGGGGTGGAGGGATGGTTGGATGGATGGGGCCAGTCCTAGGAGTGGACCTCCCTTAAGGGCTGCAGGAGGTCAGTTTCCTTCTAGCTGTGGGTCCAGAGGTGCTGGTGGCCCAGGGGAAGGCACATCATCTTTGCAGCCTTTCTGTATCTTGTAGCTACGTCAGGAAGCTCTGGCTTGGTATTTACACCAGGATGATGTTGCGATAGGAGAAACACGGACATGGGTGTCAGGAGGCTGTTGTTCCCTCCCAGTGGCGTTGTGACCTCCGTGGGCCTCAGTGTCTTCACTGAAAATTGAGGGAATTGGATTAGAGGATCTTAGATCCTTTTTCTGTTCTCAGAATCTCAAGCTCGAGAGAATCCATTGGCCATCGACATATTTTCCACACAGACATGCACACATTCTGAAAATGCACAGGGAATTTAGCATGTATTTCTTTGGCAGGAAAAAAGGCAGTTGGCTATATCAGAGCATCGTGGTGGTCCACAAAGGGACCACGATATACTGCTAATGATTTCAATATTGATTATCAACCAACTATTAGGCCCAATGGAATACAAAACGTGGAATCCAGTGCTGTCCTCACTAAGAGTGTTGCAGAGTAAATAATTTTAGAGAACATGTGAACTCACCTTATATTATAGCTAGTTGTCCATCTTTGCATTTGTGGCTATTTTTTCCTCTGCTTGCACTTTTCTTCTTTTTTAAAAATTGAAGCAAATTTGCACACCAGAGACATGAACAGATCTAATGTATGCAGTTTGAAAACCGTTAAGAGCTTAATAAACCCATATAACTCACACTCTTCTCAGTGTACATATTTCTGTTACTCTAGAAAGTTCTCTCATGTTCTTCCTGGTCATTCCCAGGCTGCCATCCCCACCTCTCCGAGGCAAGTCCTGTTCGAATTTCTATCACCGTAGACCAGTTTTGCCCGTTTTAGAATTTGCTACAATTAGAATTATATTCTTTTGTTTGGGACTTTCTGTTTCACTCAGCATAATGATTTTGAGATTTATTCATTTTGTGGTGTGTTTCCGCAGTTCATTCTTTGGTATTTTTTGCTGAGTAGTGTTCTGTTGTATAAATAGACTTCAATTTGCTATGCATTCTCCTGGTGGATAGACATTTGGGTTACACCATTTATGGCTATTATGAATAAAAGTGTTAAGAACATTCTGGTACAAGTCTTTTCTGGACATATGTTTTCATTTATTGTGATAAAAACCTGGAAGTGGTTGCTGGGCCATATAGTTAACCATATATTTCAATTGATATGACACTCCCGGGCTAGTTTTCCAGAGTGATCGTATCCTTGTATTCTTCCGCCAGCAGAAATTGAGTCTTGGGTGCTTCTTTTTTCTCAAATAGTCATTTCTCCCATGAACACCTGCAGCTTTCCAAGTAGAGGAACTATTTCTTCACAGGTCAAGACCTTTGCAACTTGCGTTGCTTCTTGCTGTAGCCTATCCATCTTGTGTTTTTTATCCTTACTGGATCTGAGGTAGTTGGTGATGAGATCGCTATCTTGCTGACTCAGCTATTAAACTAGATTTTTCTAAGTCGATGTCTTACATGTTAATTTCACCCAGCTGGACCCTCCCCCTGGCTTTTTTCCAAGTTAAATCATGTATTAATACACACGTCTCGGAGGCCCACCCTGGTTGGGCCCCACGTGGCTTTACGTTGCCTCCGGCTCTGCTGTTGCTTTGGAATGGAGTCAGTTGCCGGTGAAATAGAAAAATTGTTTAAAATCCTAACAACTGGATCTTGTTCAGTGAAGAGACTAATTGTTCTCACTAGAAACTACCTCAAAGTTCAAAGAGAGAGAGAGAGAGAAAGAAGGTAAGAAAGTAACAGGCAGACGTGTTATAATAATCCTGGTATTTCCATGCTTTTGATGTTCAGTTTGTCATGAAAACGTGTGTTGTGGGAGAACTTTTCAGCTGCTCTAGTCATAGACACTTGAATTTGCTCAGTTTGTTCAAGGAGAAATGTTGTCAAGGAAGTCTTCGATGCTGGTGTTTGTTTATTTATTTACTTAAAATAAAGATTTTATTTATTATTTTCAGAGGGAGGGGAAGGGAGAGAGGCAGAGAGGGAGAGAGACATCCATGTATGGTTGCCTTTCACCTGCCTCCAGCCACGGACCTGGCTGGAGGCCTGGCTTGCAACCTGGTTATGTGCCCTGGCTGGGAACCAAACAAGCAACCTTTGGGTTCACAGGCCGGCGCCTTATCCACTGTGCCACCAGCCAGGGTGGGGACGCTGGTGTTTATTAGATGGGTCTTGAAAACGCCTAGGAGCTTTAAGAAAAGTGTGTCCTAGCTGCAGGTAAATAATGTCTTGTCCCAGGTCAGTTCCTGCGTTCTGCCTTTGGCTGTTCAGAGCTACTGGTGGGCACTTCCTGAAGGTGGACTTTGTGAACCTCTATAACCCAGGCGTGAACTGAGAAGAAAACGGGGAGGGTTTACTTCTTACACTACAGGTGAACTCTCACATGCAGTCCTGAGGAGGGTAGGACTGTTTGTTGCAGGATAGCTAGCCCCAGGCCCCCCACGCCCCTCAGGGGCTCCTTCCAACCCAGAGACTGATAGCCAGTGTGTCACCCAGACATACACACAGAAAGGTCCAGTTTCTCTCTGTTTGTAAAGGTGAATAGATGGTACATTGTGACAAATTTCTCTTTCTTTTTTAAAAATTAATTTATTGTTGTTATATTACAGTTGTCCCATTTCCCCCCATTGCTCTCCCCTGCCCCACCTGCTCCATCCCCTCTCCCACAGTCAGTCTCCACATGATGTCCATGTCAGTGGGTCATTCACAGTAACTTCTTGACTAAATTGTTCCCCATCTTTCCCCCTTTCTCCCCTCCCCCCTCCCCTCTAGTCACTGTCAGGCTCTTCCTTGTTTCCATTACCCCTGGTTCTATTTTGCTCATTTGTTTGTTTTGTTCATTAGTTTCCTGTATTAGGTGAGATCATATGGCATGTGTCTTTCACTGCATTTTGACAAATTTCAATGAGAATAGTTGAAGTTTAAAACTCCTGTATCAAATGAGTGAAGCTTCCATTTTCTAGGAAGTCCCCACAGGTGGGTTGGTTCCTCAGGGTGAGCCCTGAACGCCCACCGTGTCCCCAAGCGCTTGCTTTGTGGCTTTTTACAAAGGGCCTGGTGGGGCTCTTCACCCTCCTTGTTTTCTCTCCCTAGGATGACAACTGGGGAGAGACCACCACAGCCATCACAGGCACCTCAGAGCACAGTATATCCCAGGAGGACATCGCCAGGATCAGCAAGGACATGGAGGACAGCGTGGGGCTGGACTGCAAGCGCTACCTGGGCCTCACCGTCGCCTCGGTGCTTGGACTCCTCGTTTTTGTTACCCCTGTCGCCTTCCTCCTGCTGCCGCCCATGCTGTGGAGGGACGAGCTGGAGCCCTGCGGCACCGTCTGCGAGGGCCTCTTCATGTCCGTGGCGCTCAAGCTCCTCATCCTCCTCATCGGGGCCTGGGCCCTCTTCTTCCGCCGGCAGAGGGCTGACGTGCCACGGGTGGTGGTCTTCCGGGCCCTCCTGTTGGTCCTCGTCTTCCTCTTTGTGGTTTCCTATTGGCTCTTTTATGGGGTCCGCATTTTGGACGCCCGGGACCGAAACTACCAGGGCATCGTGCAATATGCAGTCTCGCTCGTGGACGCGCTGCTCTTCATCCATTACCTGGCCATCGTCCTGCTGGAGCTCAGGCAGCTGCAGCCCGTGTTCACGCTGCAGGTGGTGCGTGCCACCGACGGCGAGTCCCGCTTCTACAACTTGGGACACCTGAGGTGAGGGGGACGGGGTGCTCGGGAGGCCGTCAGCAAGTGAGAGGTGATGTCAGGCGCCATATGCCGGGACCAGGGCCTGACTAATTCACATTTTGAGAGAAGAGCTGTGTGTATGTGTATGTGTGGTAGGGGGTCGGGGGTTCATGTACCTTGTCCTAACTTCCGGATGGGGGAGGCACAGTTGCTGGCTCTTATCCAGGTTGGAATTCAGTTGGGCCTGCTCTCAACCAAAAATGATGGAGAAAGGTTACATACATAGTGACAGCTTCTCACTAAGAATGATGTAGAAAGGTTGCATACATGGTGACAGCTGTGGACCTTGCCCCTGAACTTGGCCTACAAAGGATGGGCTAAGTGATCAGCAGTTCCATTTGCTCAAAATGGTACATCTGGTTTACCCTGTTGTGCCAGTGGAATTACTCATTGCTCCTGCTTGTTCCGCTCTCAGAGGTGCCCTGGTTTGGGCAATGTGGTTGTCCTAGGGACCCTCCAAGAAAGAACCAGGTGCACGTGAGAGACTCCAGGCTGGGAAGGTTGGGTGTTTGGATGGTGTATACTCGATAAAAAGTTAGAACTACATGGAGATGCCATGCTTTACATCTGTGCGTAAAACCTAATTATTTTGTGGTTAATTAAAAAGAGCAATCATCGTCATTCATTTAGTTAATTTTATTTTTATTTATCCCAAGGTAAGCACTTGATACAAATTGCCGTGTTGAATCTTCATAGAACCCTTTGATTTCGGCGTTTTTAATCCCTCTGTTGCAGATGAGGAAATGGTCCTTAGGGGAAGTGAAGTAATTTGTATAAATGTCCTCAAGTGGGGCCAAGTTAATGTCCTCATGTTGGCATCCCCCGATTGTGTTTACTGGCCTTATTTCTCTTTCTTCCACGAATCACGAGTCCCTGGGGACAAGGGTCGCGTCGCATTGCATCCCGGGTGCCGGGGCTGGAGTGGGGCACACTGGGCTGTCGCGTGGTTCCCGCTGAACCACCTGGCATGTCTGACTTTGCTTCCCGTGTCTGGGCTCTCCGGCCTCATCAGGCCACATATGCTGATGTGTGTAACCTGCATGGCACCTGCTCATCAATTAATCAAAGCCATCGCTGCTATGGTGTCGTAGCTACCAAAGGACACCTTAGTGGGTGTCAGAACAATGGGCTTCGTCACATTCCTGGCCACGTCCCAGGAATATGGCCCAGCCCCAGTCTGGAGTGGGGTCACACTGGCAAACCACCTCAGTGCTGGCACGCACCCCCTTTCTCTCCAGCCCCGCTTGTGCCGGCCTAGAGCAGATGCGCTAGCGCTCAAGGCCACGGCCACCCCGACCCACCGTCGGAGGGAATCAGTGTCTGATTCACTCATTCTGTGCAGTAAAATTAGGCCTTTCAGGTCCTTTCAGCGGCCTTTCCATAAGCTCAGGCAGCTTGCTTTTCCTGTGTTGGATGTCGGAGAGTGAGCAGACTTGCATTAAACGTTTGTGCTGTGCAGTTCGTTCCCAAAGAGACCACCCCCCGCCCCCCACATGCAGTGGACAGCTGCTGACTCAGGCAAGTGGATAGTGATGGGAACACAGGACAGGGGTCCAGGCAGTGATAAAGCCCCACGGGAAGCCGTCTGTCTGGGGAAGTGACCGGCTTTGAGGAAGGATGAGGGGGTGGGGCATATCCTGCTCTGGTCTCAGGAGGAACCGGTGATGGATGGGACTTTGTAAGTATAAGCCAAGACACCAGCAGGGAGGCCTGCTGCAGTTTTGTGTTTGGACCTCAGCCCTAGTTTGTGTGAATTCCACCTGTGGAAGTGAAGAAGGGAAGGAAGGCTTCTCATCTTAGGTAGTTGGGGTGATGGGGTGACCCCCCACAAGGTTCCTCATTCCTCCTCCTAAGACTGGGGGGCCTGAGGGAGATGGGGATGGGACAGGCAGAAGCACCCAGGGCCGTGTGCCTGTGGAATGCTCTAGAGATTGGCCATAGTCCCGGTACCTCACCCACGCTCTGCCCAGAGCTCCACCAGCCGGGGTTGCCTGGGAGGGGGAGACTGGACTGACTGCACTGTGACCCCGCTCAGACCTCTTGTGATTGTTCTCACTGTGACCTTTTGGTCTTTACTCACCAGCACTGAAGCCATTAACCCCAGGGAGGCGAGAGGGCTCTTGGGGAGAGCATGTCCAGGTGGTCCCAGTGTCTTCCTTTCGGCTCCTCCCCAGGGTCCTTTGTGCCCTCCTCCCAGCACCTCCCTCACATGGAGACCCTGGTTATGGGGTGCAGAGAGGGCTGGGGAAGGAGAGATGCCTGTGTTCACCAATAGAGCCCCCAGACAGAGCCTGCAGCCCTGTGGCTGGCGGTCGGGCGCTGGAGCATGCCCAGCCTCTCCCTGCTGGCGGCAGTGTGGGCTCCATCACCTGCTGGTCCCTGGGCTAAATCTGGTCCAAACCCAGCGGTGGCTGAAAGAGTCACTGGGCCAGAAATATCACTTCTAAGTGCTTTTGTGAAGTGTAGAAACAGGAGGGGAGGTGGGGATCAGAATAGGCAGGGAGCGAGTCCTGGGGTGAGAATAGCCAGTCTTCTCAGACCCAACGGGAACCACAGGCCCTTCCAACACCGCCTTTCTGTTAAGTTGTCCCTGCAGCAGCGACCTGCTGGGCTGAGGTGCAGAGCGATGCCTGGTTCTTGTTTTGTTTTGTTTGCAAATGTGATTTTATTGAATTGGCTGAGCTATTTTTTGAGAGTTGCTAAAGAATGCCTATTCTTTCCTTTCTTAAAGAAAATCTGCTTCTAGTTAGCTCTCGTAAAAGGTCCTTGCAGGGGCCCAGCCTGCTGGCAGGCACCGAATCACAGCTTATTTGAGAATGTCCAGAAATGTGAAAGGTTATTGTGGTACAAAGTGAGATGCCATAAGCCGATTAAGAGGCTTCCTAACCTTTGCCCAGCGCCTTGGGGAAGATGAGGGCTTGTGGGGATGTTCGAGCACGGTTTGTTCCTCCTGCCACTGGGGTGGCCCAGCCAGTGTAGCAGTGTCACTCTTGACAGTGGAGTGTCCCCACGCTGAAGGTTAAGGGGCGTGTGCAGACTGCAAGGACCACCTTCCAGTGAGTCACACCCTGCCCCCTGTGGCTTTGTGTAGCAGCCTGGGGTGTCAGCATATTTGACTTGCAATTCTGCACACCCAAGTCACTTGTCACTTTTCTTGGCTCCAGGCTCACGAGTTGCTGACTTTTCTAGGATTTCACCAAAGATTAGTGAATTTTGATCTAACTCTGTCTGGGGAGAAATCCAGAAGAGAAAAGAGACTAAAATTGACATTTAATTATCCTAATGGAGAATTTCTCATTTTTTTTTAAATTCTTACCTGAGGCTACATTTACTGATGAGAGAGAGAGAGAGAGAGAGAGAGAGAGAGAGAGAGAGAGAGAGAGAGAGAGAGAGATGAAGAGAAACAAACATAGATAGGTTGCCTCCTATATGTGCCCTGACCAGGAATTGAGCCCACAACCTTTTGGCACATGGGATGACCCTCCAACCAGCTGAGCCACCAGCCAGGCCAGGGTGATAATTTGTCAGTTTTTTATCTTGAAAGGTAGATACTGTGAGTACTGGAGCATAGAACATAATGTAACTGACTGAAATTGAGATGTAAACAACAAAACTCTTAACAGTTTTGTAGTCCTTACCATATGCTAGCACCTTCAACGAGCTTAACATGTGATTCATGTAACCCTAGGAGTCCTGTGAGGTCAGCACTGTTACCCTCGTCTGCAGATGAAGCATCGGAGGCATCGAAGAGTTAAGTAGGTTGTCTGTGACCACACAGTTTGGGATTGTTGGAGCCAGGGTCTGAGCCCAGGCTGTTTGGTTCCAGAATCTTGACTGTTGACCATAGTGCCTCTGATAGATACATTTGTGTTCACATCACTGATGTAAGAGTGCACGAAGGGCCCTGGCCAGGTGCTCCAGTGGGTTGGAGTGTCATCCTGTCCACCAAAAGGTTGTGGGTTCGATCCCTGGTCAGGGAATGTGAAGGAGGGAACAGATTCATGTTGCCCGTAGGTGTTTTTTTCTCTCTTTCTCTCCCTCCCTTTCTCCAAAATCAATAAATATATTGATTAAAAACAGATAGAATGCATAAAGGAACTTATAAGCATTTTTGAGTGCTTACCAGGTCCCAGGTTGGATGCTGTTTTTCATGTTACCCTACTTCACTTAACTTGTGGCTTTGGGGCTGAGAATGAGGAGGGTTGTCAGAGGCGCGCGTGCACCCTGCAGCTGTTTCTTAGCCCCGTGGTTCTCTTATTCAGTCGGTTAGCAAACTTGCAAGCACAGCAATAGTTTCAAGTCTTTGGTCATACCTTTTCAACTGTTTATACGTCAGTTTTCCTACAGAAGACATCTTTTATCTATGGCTGTATGAAACCATCCCCAAACTTCATAGGGTAGAGCACCATTTCATTGTTTATTATGATTTCTCATAGTTCTACGGGCAGGGCTCGGCTGGGAGGGTCTTTTGCTGGTCTGGTCAGGGGTCCCCGTGTGATTGCAGGCTAGTGGGAGGCAGCTGGGGCTGAGCTGCTCTCCCTTCCCACATACCCCCACCCTTCTCCCGCTCCCCAGAGAGCCCTGCTTTGAGGGCAGTTTCTGGTGAGGGCAGCTGGACTTCTCCTCAGAGCTCCCAAGGACATAGCAGCCAACGCTCCCAGGACCTTTTAAGGCTTAGCCCTGGAGCTGGCCCAGCACTACTTGCCCTGAATTTGCCTGTCCAAGCAAGTCCTAGCCCCAGCCCAGATTTAAAGAGAAAGGACTGTGCATGGTGCTGAGTCCTGGGCGGGATAGTTGCTTAGGGTTTCTGACGTAGAAGACTCCCATGGCCACCCCACACTCTTGTTGTTTTGTTCTTACTTTGCACATAGTGCTAACAGATTCGGTGACTGGCTTCTATCCCTCATGGAGGCTGGAAGTAAAATCTTTCAGGTTGGGGAAGAGCTGTTTATAAGGAGGTATGTGAGCATCAGCGGAAAGCGATGCTGGTCACCATCAACAAGGAGAGACTGAAGGAAGCCACAAAAGCAGATGGAACTTTCATCCTGGCCCTTTGGGGGCCTGTCTGTAAAAGAAACTGGTATGAACTGAATGTGTCCCTGCCCCCAAAGTTCAGAGGTGGAAAGTTCAGAGGTAGGAGGAACCATCATTGGTTAATGGAGAACAGGACAGGATGTCCTTGTTATAAAGTGGCAAAGAACTTGGCTGACTTATGTTCCTGTCCTAGTGATTTGTGGCAGGTAGAACTTGTGAGTGATGAAGTTGGATATTTAGCTGAAGAAATTTCCAAGCAAAATATTGAAGATGCAGCTTGGGTCCTTCTTAGTCCTGTTAGTAAAATGCATGAAGAGAGATGAGTTGAAGAAAGAATTGCTAAACAAAAAGGAATCCAAACTTGAATATTTGGAAGATTCTCAGCCTTTCCAGATTTTTATTTTTTAAGTAAAAAATTGTTTTTTCAATTACAGTTTACATTCAGTATTATTTTGTATTAGTTTTAGATGTACAGCATAGTGGTTAGATAATCATATACTTTCCAGACTATTGCCCCTGATAGTTACAGTACCCACCTGGCACTGTACATAGTTATTATAATATTAATTACTATACTCTCTATGCTGTATTTATAGCCCTGTGAGTATTTTATAACTACTGGTCTATACTTCTCAATATCTTCATCTTTTTCACCCCATCCTTCAATCTCCCTCCCCTAAGGCAACCGTCAGTCTGTTCTCTATCTGTGAGTGTGTTTCTGTTTTTGTTTATTCATTTATATTGTTCTTTAGGTCCCACATATAAGTGAAATCACGTGGTATTTGTCTTAGCCTATCCAGATTGAAAAAAAAAAATTAAAAGGAAATGATGAATTATGACCTGAAGGGAACACCAAGGGTGGGACTGAATAACCACTTGATAACACTTGATAAGAAGATTAGTATGGGTGTGAACCAGGGGTTGGGCCAGCCATTTTGGTAGAAGCCAGAAATAAAGATGAGATTATCCCAGTACAAACAGGGTCAGCTGGGACTGAAGGAAACAGGGAAGGAAGGCTGCACTACCTTCAAGTAAGGGGAAGAAGGAGACTGCCGCCCTCCTTGGCTCCAAGGGCAGAGCTTTGAACCAAAGAGGATTATTCTCAGGAGTTACTGTCTAGTGGAATTACACTGCCAGGTCTTGAACTTGCTTGGGACCCATCACCCCTTTCTCCTTTCTAGCTTCTCCCTTTAGGAATGGGAATGGTTGTCCTATGCCTGATCCATCTTAGTATTTTGGAAACACATAACTTCCCACATTCACAGTTGGAAAGGAATTTAGCCTCAGTAGGAATTGTGCCTCAACTCTCACCCATGCAAGGTATCGATGAGACTTTGGATTTCAGACCTGGTTGATGCCGGAACGAGTTAAGACCTTTGGGGCTGTTGGGATGGAATCAATGTATTTTGCATGTGAGAAGGACATGCATTTGGGGGGATGGGGCTAGAATGTAATGGACTGAAATATGTCACCCACAAGTCATAGGTTAAAGCCCTAAGGCCAGTGTGGCTATATTTGAAGATGAGGGTCTCAAGATATCATTAAGGTTAAATGAAGTCATAGTTCTGACCAAATTAGCATCCTTCTAAGAAGAGACACCAGAGGGTTGGCACTCATTCTCCTTTGGTGGCGGAAAGCCAGGTGTGTGGATGGATATAAGGCGAAGGCAGCCCGAGATCTCTCACGAGAAACTGGATTGACCAGACCGAGATCTTGGACTTCGAGGGCCAGAACTGTAAGAAAATACGTTTTTGTTATTGAAGCTTCTCCATCTCTGGTATTTTGTGAGGGTGGCCTGAGCTAGGACAGAAACAGATTGTGTACACTGGTGACTTTTGACCCCAAAGCCCCAGGAAACCAGAGACCAATGAATGCAGCTCAACTGTGGTGTGACACCGAACTCAAGGTCCCTCCTCCGGCTCACGCCTGCACCCTCTCAGCCTGAGTGGGGGCCTTGTTTCTCTTGGATGCGCTTTGGTTTTTAGTTAGAAAGGAGAAAAGGAGTTTCTCCTCGGGATTTTAGGGTTATTTCAGCAATTCCAGGATGTTTCCAGCTTCTCTTGAAATCGTACGTGTGTGATTCTGGGCCAGATGGTGAGTGGGACATGGATCACTGGTCTGTGCTCCCTCTTTCAAAGCCAGCGCCCATGGTCTCCAAGGACCTAGCACCATAGGCGGTGAAGTTGGGGAGTATTTCTAAACAGCCATGTTGTTTACAATCATGGTTTCATAGACAATTTCATTTTTACAAATGTGCATTTTGTTTGATTGCTTTTTGGTGAAGATACCAGGCTTCACCCCCACTCTCTAAAGCAAAGGCTAAAAATGAGGAGCGCTGAGGACTAGATCTTTGCTCAGATCTGCTTTGCTGGGGAAGGATGTCAAAGGCAGGCGCGGAGCTGCCGCTTGGGCCTGGGCCCTGTGGTACCTGTGCGGGCGGTTTAATGAAAGGTGCCAGGCGCTGCAGCACCGTGTTTATACAGCTGCCTGCTGGGACACTTCCTCGCACGGCGTCTGTCCCCAGGGCTCACCCCTGGCTGAGAGCAGTCACCCCCACACAGCGTGGCCACGGAGGGTGAAGGAACCCACGGATGTACAGCTGTGTTGGTGGCCTTCCTGTGGGGCCATAGGCGGCACTGGGCAGTGGATCCCGCACCCCAAATGGGGTGCTGTTCCTCTCCCCAAAGGACTTATGCTGCGGGTGGGGCATCTCTCTGCCATGGGAGAGGCAGCCAGAGACAGCCAGCCATGGCTGGATCATCTCAGGAGGAGGCTGTCTTAGTGTTGTCACCACTGAGAACTGCCCGCGGCCAAGGGGGATGACGCAGGTGACAGCTCCCTGTTGTTTCATTCCTGAGACCAGCAGAACCAGGTGGTTGCATATGGCTGTTGGCCGCTTCTAGTCCTCACCAACTCCTCCCTGGGTTCACTTGTATGATGAGAGGGCATTTTCCAGCATTACACTTTGGTACCACAAACTTAAACAGGATGGTATTGGACACGGAGATATGCTCTGGGTGCTTCCCCAGATGGCCCTGCGGGGGCCATCCTGTGATGACCAGACCCTGTGGATTCTACTTCCTGTAAGCTGTCACTGTGGATGTTCCCAGCTCTGACTCTCAGTTGGCTGTCTTTCAGTGGGGACACCCTACGGGGCTTGTCTACAGAGCCCATATTCAAAGCCAAGGCCTGGGACACTGTCCAGCTCACAAATGTTGATTCAAAGAACTTGGTCTCTGAAGTTTCCACATCACCGATACGTGGCTGAGAAGCCAGCGGACAGGACCTCTGCTCTGGGTTTCATCTCAGGATCCAATCTACATCGTATCTCAAGATCCCAAGCAGCAATGTGTGTCCCACCTGCTCTATTGAAACAAAGTCCCAGAAAAATCCAACCTTTCTTCCATAACTTTCTTCAGTCTAACCTAGATCTGTCAGTAAACCCAAGCAGATGCCGGTTTATTCTCCTCCCCCGTTCTCAAGTTCCAAGGTGATCATTACCTGTTATCTGTGTGGGATTGGTGTTCACCACCTCCCCACATGCAGCTGTAGACAAACATTTTAATTAAAAGGCAGGAGGGCCAGGAGATACAGACAGTCATGTACCTTCTCAGCAGAGGCGGCAGCAACGTTCAGGGGCTAATTATGTTTGCGTCTCGGAGCCTCACATGAATAGTGCTGCAAATCATCCTGGCTGTTTGTCAGACAACTCAGCTTATCTCTAAGTCCAGGGTTGCCCAACCCACACACCCAGGTTGGAGTCTTGAGTCTCTGCGGGGAAGCCCGTCAGGTACAACCAGGGACGTCCGCCGGCTTCCTCAGGTTGGGCGTTTGCAGAGCCCGGAGCCCAGAATCAGCTCTCCCTGGGGTCCTGCACCGTAGAGTTTGGGGTCAGGCCTAAACTACCGTCATCGGAGCAGGCACACCTTACGGAGTAGAAGACAGGGTGGCCTTGGGACCAGGGCACCCCTTAGTGTTGGTGTCCTTTGGGCCTTCATGGCGGGCGTACCTCTCCTACCCACACGCTCCCTCTAGTCTCAGCCTCTCCCTCCTCACCCCTGTCACCCTAGCCTTTCATCGTTGCCCTCTTCGCCCTTCACCTGCCTCCATCCTTCTTGCCCTCAGTGTAGGTGTGTGTTACTTACTGGTGACTGAAAGTCTCTGTTTTGGAGGCTAGGAGCCTGAAACGTGGGTGTTGACAGAGTCACAGCCCCTCGGAAGGTTCTAGAGAAGAGCCCTTCCTTCTCTTCGTAGCTTCCAGCCCGTCCTTGGCACTCCCTGGCTTTAGCTGCATCACCTGGTTCCCTGCTCCGCTGTCACCTAGCCTTCCCCGCATGTCCTCTTCTTATGAAGATGATGGTAGGACCTTAGCTTACTGTTGTTACATCTGCCAAGACCCTAGGAGGTCGCAATCTGAGGTTCTGGGTAGAGCTCGGGTTTTGGGAGACGCCGCTCCACCCACCATCCCAGGTTTCGCAAAGCTGTCCTGTGGCGCAGCCCTGAGACCCGCTGCCCCTGCTGCAGAGGTGTGGGATTGTGTCACGGCTGCCCGCGGCCGCCCACACTGCTTCCTCTGCCTGGATGAGCTGTGCAGCCCGTTGTCCGCAGCGTGTGGCCGGCTTTCAGCTTGTAAGAAACAGCTTTGCCTCCTCTGGGGCTTTCACCTGCACCCCCACCCCAGCCCCACCACATGTTCCGTCACAGTCCCGGAGTCGCTTGGTGGTGGTCCCCCGAGTGGGAGTCGGAGCGCCTTGAGCTCTTGTTTACACCCCAGCACTTGGCTCTTGGTGGCCACTCGCAATTTGCACTCGCCTGTGACTGGAGTTGGGGAGGCCCCATTTCTGAATGTCAGCATCCTGCCCTGGCTCGAGGGAGGGGGAGGCTTAACTGGAAGGGAGGCCTCTGCAGGGTGGGCTCTGTGGCCGGAACACCACAAATGCCCTCCCGCCAGCCCATGCCTCGCTAACCAGAGCCGAGGTGGCTGGCACATACGTGGGGCCAGCATGGAAGAAATGCGTTCACATCCTCCATGTGTGAAGAGAGCTTTTCTGTTGACAGAGCTGAAGGGAGCAAACTAACATTTGAAAACAAGTGGCCGGAACCCGTATGAGGCTTCTCCCCTTCGACCCTGCCAGGAACAGCCTTTCTTCTCAATCGGGAAGACGTTGGAGGCTCTAAAATGTAAGGGCCTTGGACAGGATAAGCTCTGAAGCCTTAATATTTCTGATTTTAAAGGCATGTATTTGTTTATTGGCAGGCGCCACAATCACATCTAGAGGAAAATGAATGAATAGGAGATAGGCAACTGTGTGTGTGTGTACATGCATGTGTGCGTGCATCCATGTGTATGTACATGCATGCATGTGTCTACATGTGTGCATGCTTGTTTTTCCAGGCCTCAGTGCCCTTATCTGCAATATAAGAGTTAAAAAAGAGGCTACAAATACTTGTTTTCTTCAAGTATTTGATGGGCTTTCACCAGAAAGAGGGGCTTGGTCTAGAAGGGCAGGGTGGGTGGATCAGTGGGTGGAACTGAAAGGTCATTTCAGTAACAAGTCAGAGGGTGAATTTCCCTTTCTGGCAGAGGCTGGCGGTGGCCTGGGGTGTTGTAAAAAGAATTGCTGCGTGGATTCGGGGTGTGGACTAGATGGCCTGTGATTTCTTTGATTCTGTGTCTCTGCTTGGGTGAACGTGAAGATTCTCCTCATTTTGTGCGGAGTCAAGTTTCGGGATTCCCCCTGAGTGGAGAGCAGGTCATGCTTTTAGGCCCAGAGGCTGCGTGAATATTCTAGCTACCAACCAGCCCTTTCTGGCTGCCAAGTGCTCACACTCCATAATAGGATATTTTCATTTGTATAATAATTATTTGTAGTTTACAGATGTTTTCACTGGCCTCCTTTCATTCACCCTTCTCAACAACCACATGGACTAGTTGGTATTATCGCTACATCACAGGCGAAGAAAGGGGAAATGGCAGGTAGATGCAGGGTAACAAAGTCACAGCATCAGACCTGGAATCCAGGACTCCAGACTTGAAGGCCAGTGGATGCTTCCCTTCCCATGGGCTTGATTTTCAGGAGGCTGAGGGTTGGCAGAGAATACTGCATAAAAAAAACAGAGAGCAGCCTAACTTGATGGTCTAAGTCCCTAAGGAAAACTATGTGGAGGGCCTGTCCTGGCTCACTTCCTGTGACAGCTCCCTCCTAGTGGGCCCCGATGGGGAGGGCGGGACAGCCGCACCCAGGGGACAGATTGGCCTTCCCAGAAGAAGCTGTTGGTGTTACTGTTTGTTCATGAGCCATTTGCTTTGGGCCAGGCACTTTAAAATACATTATCTCACTTAAACTTTTTTTTTTAAGATTTTATTTTATTATTTTTAGAGAGAGGGGAAGGGAAAGAAGCAAAGAGGGAGAGAGACTTCAATGTATGGTTGCCTTTCACCTGCCTCCAGCTATGGACCTGGCTGGAGACCTGGTTATGTGCCCTGGCTGGGAATCAAACCAGCGACATTCGGGTTATCTCACTTAATCTTTAAAACAGACGTAAGGTTTAGGCAGCTCCTCCTGGGCAAGCAGGATCGTGGAGGGTGAGTCTTTAGTATTTTCCTTGTCCTAAATACTCACTCTTTGAAGTCTGGGAACGTCATAGGATTTGAAATTGTCTCCACTAGTGTCGAAGCTCCAGAGATAACGACACCAGTCCTCAGCCAGAATCTTGTATATTTTTGTGCCTTGCATTTTGCTCCTAGAATTTCTTTTTTTTTTTTTTTTAATTAAATTTTATTATTATTTGCCCCTAGAATTTCTGACTAGCTGCCCCAGTCACCTCAATAACCTTGGAGTAATGCATTGTATACCATGGAGTGGTTTGGAGCCCACTTACAATTGTGATGACAGGGTTTTCTGTGTTGTTTATCCGATCCTGCTGATGAAGAACTTAGGGTTTGGAGAAAGGGGTTAACACATTGTTGGCTGGCAATTTTATACGAAAGCTAACACAAGTACAAACATGAGTTAACTCATGTCACAAACTACATCCATCTGCTGATTACGTTGTTCAAGGTCAAAGGGTAAAGGAAGGAGCTGAGAGTTGCATTGTCTGGGGCAAAAGCCAGAACCACTTGCATGAAGCATACCTTCTCCCATAGCAGTTGTGCACAGAGCATGGGGGACATAATCTTTTGCTTTTGTTTTGATTTTTCAGGACTTAGCTTTCGAAACAGGTCTTTGAGATTTTTATGCATTAAAATTGGAACCATCTTTGGAATTGCTTCTCTCTAAACCTGCTCAAGAAACACAGCGCAGGGGTGAGCACCTCTTTCTGTTGCCATGGCAATGGTGTAACAGTTGTCAATGACACTGAAAGTGTTTTTGTGGTTGAGCAGGCACAAATGGTCGCAGCATTTCACATGCCACCCTCTTTGTCCTGAAAAGAAACTAGGCCAGCCAGGCACCATGGGCAACGTTGAGTTTCAAATTTGGAAATGGCTGTTGAATTCCCTCGGACACTGGGGGCGTGATCCTTGGCTACCCTTGTCTTCCAGGAGTTCAGGTTTGGACCAGCCTGGATCGAGCAGAGTTGAATGCACCATTATCCACATTGTCTTTTCGTACCCACATCTGGGAGTCCTGTATTTGTGTTTTTATGTGCCTTCCACACATCTGTGTGGTCTGGGAATGGATAGTTCCCTGGGTGGGGACATAGGAAGGTGTGAGGAACCTGGTATTAATTGAGCTCAGAGGGCTGTATCTTGGGAGAGTGCTCCTTACCCTGTGTTTTTGGTGGGGCCGTATCCACAGCAGGTAGGACAGACTCCACCTGTCTGTCTATAATGCAGGGTGTCTGCCTGAGGCCTGTTCATTCAGCCATTGTCTCTGAATAGGATGATGGCAGGTTTCTCTGCACCTTGCTTTTGCTCGCCTCCTCCTTCCCCAGAGGCGACGCTGGTGAAGAGGTGGGGACCAGTTGAAGGGTTTGCTTTCGGGTGCCTCTGAGATTCTTTTTGCCCCTGAAACTTCCTGGTTTCATGACACACATGCTTACGATATCTGTACCTGTGGGAACCTAGGGATTCCTAAATGAGCACGTGGAGCTGCTTGGCGTGACACTCCTGAGGGGAAGTCAAAAGCGGTGTCCCTGTGCGACTCTCACAGACCTGATAGGGAGGGGACCAGCACACGTCAGGACATCGCCAGCAACGTGTGATGGCTGCCAGTGCCGTGAGTTCAGGGACGGGGCCTCTGAGGCCTGGAGAGCTGGGAAAGGCCTCCTAAAAGAAGTCGGTCCTGCTTTGGCCTTGTAAGATACCAAAGAATAGAAGCAGGAAGACTCTGAGCCTTGACGCTGGCTCAGGAAAGGGGTCTTGCTTGCCCCCTGGCATTGTGGGGCGATGACTTGGGCCTGTGCCAGGGTGTCCTGCAGGATGTCCCCTCAATAGAGGCTGAGATATTCTTTATTTTACTGGGAAGCCAAATTATAGGTTACTTTTCATCTACAGTCAGTTATCTAACAAACTCAGCCAATTCAGAGCATGAATCAGGAGCCAGAACAGAAATGAGAAAGACCTTCAGCTTTGGGTTGAAATAGACATCAGATACCTGGGCTGCAGCAGGTGTCATATGGCTGGAGTGGAGCACCACCCCTTCGGTCCCTTGAAGCCCATTTTCTCTATTTCTACCCAAGTGGAAGGCATTTGGGAATGAAGCTGAGTGCCTGAGGCAGATAGATTGCACAGCAATAACTTTGATCGCCTCAGTGAGGGAGACTGTAGGAGAGATGAGAACAGACAGCCTGTGACTCAAACTGCCCTGTAGCGTGGGGTGTGGGGACAGGCGGACCCCACCTCCTGCGGGGTCTGACCGCTTCTCCTTACCCCATATGGGGCCTAGCTCATCATTACTGCATGTAGTAACCATCCTGTGTGACCAACAAGACTTTCATTCTCTGTTACATAATTCGCTCTCTTTAACAAGGTGAAAAAGGCATATTGGAATTTAGTTCAAATTTCACCACAGGCCCTGGCTGGTGGCACAGTGGATAAGGCACCAGCCTGCAAACCCAAAGGTCGCTGGTCCGATTCCCCAGCCAGGGCACATAACCAGGTTGCAAGCCAGGTCTCCAGCCAGGTCCGTAGCTGGAGGCAGGTGAAAGGCAACCATACATGGATGTCTCTCTCCCTCTCTGCCTCTCTTCCTTCCTCTCTCTCTAAAGATAATAAATAAAATCTTTAAAAAAAAAAACCAAAAAAAAACCCTCCCCATCACTTTTTTTAAAGTTGAGCATTTCAGTTCTGTGTTCATTTCAGTTCTGCAGAGCTTCTCACGCCCCAGTGTGGCTGCTACGCTGCATGTGGGCACAGACGTGTTCCTAGGCCAGGGCAGGCCTCCACCCAGTGGCTTTTCCAGGCTCTCCTCCAAGCCCCTCAGCCCCCGCAGTTGCTGGTCTGCCTGGGAGCTGGCCAGGCCCGCAGGTACTTCTGGGGCACTCCGGAGCCTTCCGGAACCTCTGTTGAGATGATGGTCCTGGAACAAGAGAGCACTGCCTGAACTTTCCCCTCAGTCGGGTTTTTCTGAGTCGAAGTCCTTGAGCTTAAAGAGAGGATGGTGACGTTCAAGCAGGTGACAGCCAAAGCTCCTGTCCCAGGTTACCTGCCCTGTCCTTGAGTGCTCTGGAGGGAGACAGGCTGTGTGAGCTGGAAGGTGATGGGGTGTGCACCCCAGCAGAGACCCCCTGCAGGACGGACACGACTCTCTGGGCAGCACGTCTGTGGTTTCGGGGTGGAGAGGCGGGGAACGGCCGCCCCGCTCCGATCCAGCCTTGCCTTGAGGCCTGGGCTGAGCCTGTGGGGTCTCCTGCGCCCTCCTCGCAGCCTGGCTAAACAGAAAAGCTGGACCCGCAGCCACAGAGGGTTTGTTTTGAAGATGGGCCTGAGGATAACCTGAGTTGCCTTTTAATTTTTACATTTTGCTCAAGGAAACACTTGTCTGCTGAAATCCAGGCCCTTAGAGATGTTTCCATGTCAGGAGAGAAGCACGGGATGGAGTATTTGCACCCCAGCGTGTCTGTGTCTTAGACTTGTTGGGGGTGAGGGCTCCTTGTCACCCCCGGCGCGAGAACCCGAGCATCCGTGCACAGGGGCGGCACGGGGGTGGCAGGCAGCGCAGGTGTTCGCACCTGCACCGTCAAGGAGATGGTGTTGGTCAGCCTGTGGCCAGAGTGGGAGGTGAAGACACGCCTGTCCCCTTCGGAGACACCAGAGACGGGCCAGGAGGAGATGGCCAGGCCGAGGGAGGGCCATGGGGCTGCGGCCCTGGAGGACTTTCCCAAAGACCTGTGACACACAGACCTCAACTCAAGGGCTGAGTCCCCTGCTTGGGGAGCTGCTCTTGCACCCGCCCCCGTCCCGCTGGCAGTGTCCCTCTGTGCATCTTCAGTGTCCCCTGTGTGTGCTCCAGTAGCCATAGGACGTTACTCCAAGAACCCAAGGTTAAGGAGAAGTTCCTTCCGTCTTAGCTTTGCGTTCCCAGGGCTCAGCAGAGGGAGGTTCCTAAATGTGAACATGATGAGCGAGCAGCTAAGTAACCAGAGGACTAAGGCTTTCAAAGTGTGGACTTGCTCTTAGGAATCTAATACGGCCATATTACGAGTTGGTCTCCCCGGTGTGTGGTATCTAGGTAAGTGGTGAGCACCAGCTGGATGCAGATCACCCATCACTGGTGGGATGTAAGTAAAGCTTGGCTGGAACTCTGATGTTAAGGAGGTTAGCTGACTGACTTGTAGATCGTTTTTAGACTAGGTTAAACTCTAACATAGAGTCCCAAGGAGAGTGAAGGGTGGGTCGGCAGAGTGTCCGGCTGATAGGTTAGGGACAGCACTGTCTGGATGTCAAAGGAAGATCCCTGAGCCACTCGGAGAGCCATAGAATGCAGCCTGGCACCTGAGTGTTATAAATGTTCCCTGTGAACCCCATCTACTTAGAAGGGACCTGGGAAGGAACATATACAGGGCAAGGTACAAACAACTGGAGTTTAGTATAGTGGCAGTTAGTGTCAGTACAGACCCTGTCCCACAGAGGCCACGTGTCACAGGGAGGGAGCACAAGTTGGAGGTTTGTAAATGCAGGTTGGAGTCCTAGCCTTTCTGTTGGAGAAATCCATGCTGTTGTGCAAGTCATAGATTTTTGAACTCCAGTTTTCTTCCCTTGAGTGGTTGCAGGGGTCAAAGGCAGGGAGGTATATAAAACCTGCCATGCATCAGAGACCAAGAGCAGCACGTTCTTTTGAGGTCAATACTGTGTGTGGGGACCCTCCCTTCCCACCCTCGTAATTACCTGCTGGCATTACCTCTTCTCTGCGCCTGCTCTGTTCTCCCAGGGGCCAAGCAGGTGGTTGGTTGTGGATCGAGGAGACCTTGCTAAGGACATGGCCTGGGAGGGAGGGCAGAACCACTTGATGAAATGACTTAGTTTCACTTTTAACCCTGCAGCCAGAGGCACTGGGAAGCCTAGCAGCCTTCTGTGTGCGGTTGTCCTTGGTGCTCTGGTATTTTACCTGACTTCAAAAAGGACTTTTTTTCTCACTTAAGACCTGCTTATTGAGTGAAAAAGCTTTGCATTAATTTTGTCCACCAACCTCCTCTTTTTTTCAGTATCCAGCGAGCAGCATTGGTGGTTCTAGAAAATTACTATAAAGATTTCACCATCTATAACCCCAACCTCCTAACAGCCTCCAAATTCCGAGCAGCCAAGCACATGGCGGGGCTGAAAGTCTACAACGTGGATGGTAGGTGCCTTGAAACCGTGTCTCTGGTGGGTGTGGGGGCCAGTGGGACACTATTTCTCTTAATTTCATGGCCCATCAGGTTCTGTCTCCTCCCTGTGTTTGTCTTTATGTTTCATTCTCATTCCAGGATACTATCTTTCTTTCTCTTGAAAACAGTTTCAGAGGAATATTGATTTACAGTCTACGTCTGTGGGAGGTTCACTCATTTTGGGATTTTATGATTGAAAACAATCGTGATGTGTGTGTGTTCCCTGCCTCCTGCTGGGAACATCGTATATTTAAAGCAATTAGGAAAGGGCTGCTTTTCAAAATGTAGATAAACTACCCGAAGACTCAGCTACTCAAGTCCGTTAAGACTGTATACTTCTTAGTCATTCAGGCCTCTGGTGAGATGCTTATTTGCAGGCATTTCCAAGTTCTGGCTGGAAGCTGAGTAGAGGGAGTGGCAGGAGGCCAGAGGCCAGGCTGCGGACATCCAAGCTGCTTTGGGCTATCAGATGGTTAAGTGCAAAAAACGGGACACGGTGTCATTTCTCGCTGGGCAGCTTGGGTCCCGGCGAGGGCTTCGCACATCCTGCAAGAAGATCATGTTGTTAGCAAGCCCGGCAATTTATAGATGGTGCCAGTGTTGGTGGTGACACGATACCCTCCACGTTTTTAAATTTTACGTTATTGCTGTTTTTGGCTCACAAAAGGTACACTTTGTCACGAGTCCTGAAGGATGGTTACATTTTGCAGGCAAACCCTAGTTGAGGACCATGTAGGTGTGACATGAGAAAGCGCGTGGTCTGCCTTGCTTTCTGAGAAGTCAAGGTGGTCGTTGGTCAGGGGAACCCGGCCGGAGCTCCAAAGTCTGGATTAACACCTGGGCCCGCGTGCGAGTTCTCAAGCTTTGGGGTTTTCTGTCGAAGTTGTGGCTGCCATGACATCCCCACTTGTTTCCTTCTGTGTTGTCAGCCTGACCATGTCCCTGGACTTTGCTTTTGCTCTGTCCTTGTTCCCCTGTGGCTCTCCCGTCTCTCTCACGGTCCCGTTGACGGCTGAACTGAGCCTTTTTGTAGCAGGTGGTAAGTAACATCGTCATGGCATCTTAACCGTCATGCATTTTCCATCTCCTCGGAGTTCTTTCTCCTCTTGCGCTGACCAAATTGGGCTTCGTGGAGATGTCCGTCCTCATGAGCGAAGGGAACGAGAAGCAGGGGTACCTCTCATGCTTGTGGGAAGTCATTCTTAGGATTTACGGGTGGACAGTCACGATGGACCATGTCCCTCATGTTCTCCGTTTCGAGGTCTCAGGGCATTAAGACGGTTTTTCCTCCACCATCCTCTTTCCAAAGGCCCCAGTAACAACGCCACTGGCCAGTCCCGGGCCATGATCGCCGCCGCGGCCCGGCGCAGGGACTCCAGCCACAACGAGCTGTACTATGAAGAGGTGGAGCACGAGCGGCGGGTGAAGAAGCGGCGAGCAAGGTATCTCATGCCCCTGGCAGCAGCACCCTCTGCTGTAGACTATTTTATTTTCTATAACCAGGATGAAATTTCATTTTCTGAATATAACCTGCGCGAGCCTCTTGCTGTAGTGTTTCTCAGACTGTCCTATGTATGAGCATGGCCCAGAGGACCAGGCGTAACAGACCCCTGCCCACAAGGTCACTTACTGTTCCGTCGGCCTGGAGTTGGGCCCAAGAATTGGCATTTCTTACGTACTCTCCGCTGATGCTGAGCTGTGGGCCCATGGCTCACACTTGGAGTGTCCTGTCCCGCACCCCCAGGCCCTTGCTGGATTTCAGGACCTGCCCCTCTGAACTGAAATGGTCCCAGGTCTGCACCCCCCACCACACATAGCCCCAGTGCCATGTGTTATTTTTCCTTTGCCTTCCTTTCTCCCTCTTTCCCTCCCCTACCAGCCATCCGTTGGGCAGCTTAAGGGTGTGGGTCTTGGGGAGCTGGTGGCACAGTGGGGGGCGGGGGACAGGAGTCCTCCCGGGTCCTGATGGCCGGGTCTCACGTCCCCAGGCTGGTGGTCGCGGTGGAGGAGGCCTTCATCCACATCCAGCGTCTCCAGGCTGAAGAGCAGCAGAAGGCCCCAGGGGAGGTGATGGACCCCAGGGAGGCAGCCCAGGCCATCTTCCCGTCCATGGCCCGCGCTCTGCAGAAGTACCTGCGCACCACGCGGCAGCAGCACTATCACAGCATGGAGAGCATCCTGCAGCACCTGGCCTTCTGCATCACCAACAGCATGACCCCAAAGGTTCGCCGCGTCGCCCAAGCCCCAATCGTAGGGTTGCCAGGAGCGATCAAATCAAAGGCTTCTCTGAAACACCAACCAATAAGAATGAGCGAGTCTCACTTCACAGAAGTACTTGGGTACAGTTGGTTTTAGATGCAGCTTTGAACGCCTCTAGTTTCAAGCACAGGGAAGACTCATGGAGAGACAGTCCAGGTAGTTGTTAGGGGTCCTTGGTGGGCTCTGGAGCCAAGTGGACTCATTCTAACCTGGCTCCTCCTCCGACTAGTGGGAATCCTTGGGCCAACAGCTTAATGTCTCTGTGCCTCCGTTTCCTAATCTATAAATTGGGGATAATACTAATAACCACTTCACTGGGTTGTTGTGAGAAAGGAAGGAGTTCATTCATGTGAAATGCTTAGAACAGTGCCTGTTATATATGGTGAGGACTCAATAAAGTGCTGTTTTTATTAGCGGTGGAAATAATGCCACCACTTGGTTGGGCATCTCGGATACTATGGAGTTACTTGTACTGAATGGCCTTTTAGATTATGGTATGAGCACACTTTTAGGGCTATCACAAGAAACAGTCATGCATCTAATAGAGGGAGGTGGCCAAGGAGACAAAATAGAGTGAGGGTTTAGCAAGTGATCTCTCTTCAGACAGAAGTGGGTTCAAATCCTGGCTCTACCACTTACTTGGTTTGTGTTTTTGGGTAAGTTACTCTATACTTGTTTCCTCTTTTATAAAATGGTGATAATAATAGTATCTGCCTGATGGGGTTGTTACGTGAGAATTATATTAAACATGGCAACACGACTTAGTAAATGATCTTGGCACAGAATACACATGTAACATTTGGGAGCTGTTATTGTTATTATAAGGACCTGTGTTTCCACAATGTCCTATACATACATGTATTACTGCTGGTTACATTGTCACTAACCAGGAACAACCCTCAGGAAAGCAATACAGAAATATTCGGTTAAAAAGCTATAAGGTGTCCATATTCTTTGACTCTACTAGAAAAAGTACTCAGCACAGTCACATATATACATGAACATACATGTGGGTGATTTTTGCAAAATAATTTGTAATAACTCCAAAATAGAACAGCAGCTTACCAACGGCAGTATGCCTATCACCTGTTAAACATGGAAGAATCTTTGTTAGATTGTTAAATTACACCAAAGCAGAATGCAAAACAGGATGGGCCCAGTGGCTGTAAATGAGTGCGATGGGTCTGCCCATGCCAAAGGGGTGCTGTGTCACCAACAGAAGCAGTTTCCCTTTTTTCAGGATTTTGTCAAGTTTCTCAATTGCTTTTTTTTTTTTTTTAATTTAAAAAATGTGTACTTTCCTAAATTAAAAGTAATAATCTTTGTAGAAAGTCTAAATATTAATGAATAGTATAATATACAAAGTTCTATTCCCCTCGCCCAGATAGGGACTAGGGTGCATGCAGAAATGGGGGACAACACAGAAATTATATCATATATATATTTTGGAAACTTTATTCACTTGGCCGTCTTGACGCATCAGGACTTCCAGATCTTTATCATAGAGATCAAACTCGCTCTCTTGAATAGCTGTATCTCATTCTACTGAAATACCATGATTTGCTTAACTGATTGCCTATTGATACACTTTTGCATTAAGATCTTTTATAAGTCTAAACCCAGGGGTTGGCTGTTTTTGTTAATCAGTGGGATTGGAACACCGCCACACCCTTTTATTTACATATCTTCTTCTGCTGCTTTCTCTAGACACTGGCTGAGCAGAGTAGCTGTGACAGAGTGTGGCTTGCAAATCTGAAAATATTTACATTTAGAGAAAAGCTGGCCAACTCCTGGTCTAAACAGTGCTGACGTGACTATCTCTTCTACATGTGTTTTTGCGCATTTGTGCAAGTGTTTCTGAAGGACGCCTTTCTAGTTGGGGAACAGCTGGGCCAGAGGTATAGATCTGCCAAGTTGGCCTTCTAAGGGGCATAGCAAGGTTACGCTTTGCCTCTGGGGTAGGATGAAACTGTTTACTTCCTCCCACGCTTGATAGCGTTGGGTGTTACTATTGTTTTTAATCATTTGTCCATCTAAGAGAGAAGGAGATATTTTTATTATTTGGATTCATAATTCTTTAATTATTGATATGATAGAGTACCTCTCATAGGTTAATTCATTCTTCTATAAGTTACCTCATTGTTGAATTGTTTCTTTTTATTGTGATTCCTAAGAGCTATTTTTATATAAGAAAGTGTGTTTTATACCAGGAATCCAGCTATATACTTAGACAATGGGCTTACAGATCTGAGATGACAATATGTACCTTCCAGTAGCAGCGAGGGGTGGGCGCTAGGGATACCACTTAGGAACCATCAGGTTGAGGAACTGAGTGATGTATCCCAGTAGTTTCTGTCTACATCAGTGGCTCCTCCTTTCTTGCAGCTAAATCAATGTTATTTATTGACATAGGAATACACATGCTATTAAGCTTCAAGTGCTAGGTACCATGGAAATTCACATTTGAAAACCAGCACTTGCCTTCCAGGAGAGTCAAGTTTAGCGTGAGGACCAAACAAGTCAGGAATCGTTCAGAAAGTGAACTATCACCTGGGAGTCCTGCCAACAATTATAAGCGTTTAGAGGAGGGCGTGTTCATCATTTTTAGAGGTTCAGGGTGTGGTGGGAACAGACTTAAAGGGCCAGGAGGAAGTTGCTGAAGGATGACACTCAGCAGGGGGAGCTTTGCGTGGGGAGGTGGGGGAATGTCAGAGAACGCCAAGGAGCTCTGTGTGACTGGCCTTGGACAGATGTGCGAGGGAGCTTGGGGTCTGCCCTTGTGCGCACACTTGATCCAACATAAAATAACCATTGGTGACATTGGTTGTAGTTGCCTCGTGCTGTTGGATGGTCAGTTAGCCATTTCATCCTCACAGCAGGCCCGTGAGTTAGGTGCTGTTACCTCCATTTGCAGAGAGGTTAAATGGCCTGTCCAAAGTCATACAGCCCCTCAGTGGTTCAGCCTGCGCTTCTGGGTGCTCAGCACCCTGGGCCCAGCCGGCCCTTGCCCTGAGCTCTCTGCATGGGAGGATGCAGACCTGCCAACAGGTGTGGGCAGGGGCCGATGCCGTGGGGCTGTGCCCCTGGGCGGGGCTGGTGCCCCAGCTCCGGCTTCTGGGTGGAGACTGATACCATCACCCGCTTCCTCACCTGTGTGCTTCCCATCGTCCCCACTTGGGCTGGAAGTGGGCAGAGGGGATGGAGGAAGTCCAGGATGTCTTCCCTCCCTGACAGTGACTCCACCGTGGGGATCGGATGGAACCCCAGTGTGACCAGCTGGGGCTGTGTCCCGGGTTACGGGGAAGCCTTTTCACTGGTGAAGGAACGGACAGGTGCCCTGCCCCCAGAGCAGGGGTCTGTCCCCTAACAGCCTCTCTCCTCTCGCTTCAGGCCTTTCTAGAACGTTACCTCAGCGCGGGCCCCACACTGCAGTATGACAAGGAGCGCTGGCTGTCCACGCAGTGGAGACTTGTTAGTGACGAGGCTGTGACGAACGGATTACGGGACGGACTCGTTTTCGTCCTGAAATGCTTGGACTTCAGCCTCGTCGTCAACGTGAAGAAAATCCCATACATTGTGCTCTCCGAAGAGTTCGTAGACCCCAAATCTCACAAATTTGTCCTCCGCTTGCAGTCTGAGACGTCGGTTTAAAAGTTCTATATTGTGGCTTTATTGAAAAAAAGGAGAGAGTATAGAGATATATGTACACAGAGGGGCATCTTGTTTTTATTAGGTTTTATCGCTGAGACTTGGCCCATCTGCACTTTACTTGGAAGGAAACAGGGCTGTCGCCCTGGGAAGGCGTGACAGGCGACCTCTGACTCTGTGGGTGGGACTTCTCAAGCCGTGCCCTGGCGTTTCTGTGACAGCTGTAACCAAAGCAAGCTGGCGGTTCTGGGGAGCCTAGCCTTACAACAGTTCGTCCCTGTCTTTCGTCTGGCGCCACACCCTCCTACATCCTTGGGGACGCGTCTTCATTCTGGTTTAGGAAGCCAGACACGACAGGGCCACATACGTGTTTGTGTATGTAAATGCCCAGTTCCACGTCACCTGTGGGAGCCAGGGGCTGTTCTTTGTTGCCTTGGATTCTGCAGAGAAAGATCACAACAAAAATGTGCACTAATGATTTGATTTGATTTTTTTCCCCAAAGAGGAAACCTGTCCGCTGTGTGTCTGACCTTGCTTCCTTACTGGCCAGAGCAGGTAGCCTTTTGCTGACAGTGCGATTGGCACTGTCTTCACCCATCCCCCCACCTGTACACACACACACACACACACACACACACACACACACACACACACACCCCTCCCCCGTCCCCCCAGCTGGCTGGCCTGGCGGGGGAAACCCAGTCTTCAGAGCTGCCTGGGACCTGGCTCTGCCAGTGTGCCCGCAGGCTTTGTGCACAGCCTCAGGTGTTCCCATGGGTTGTTCGCCTAGGGAAGTGTGGATTGCCCACCAGGTACATCACAGGGAGGGCAAACGAGCTAGAATGTCCCTGTGGGGCTGCCCTGGGAGTCTGTCCCCTCTTGCCACTCTTCCCCCTTGCTCTCCACCAAAAGGGGGCACTGACACTGTGACTCTGGGCCTGACAGCTTGGCTTGGAGCCTCTCATTTCCCAGGAGACCAAACAATGCCCCCTGCAGTGACAGCTGCGCTGCCCAGTCCCCGTTTCTGACCACTGGCACTGTGCAACTAACTCCTCCCCTCTGCCGCGGACAGTCAGGGCGGGGCTGCTTAGCCCCTGGGGGTGACCTGGCTGGTGAGTTTAGTGAAGCGAGGGGGAGGAATGGGCTGGAGTCAGGAGCCAGTCTTGGGGTCCAGCCTGGTTCGTCCTCAGTCTGCTTCTGAAATGCAGCTGGTTCCAGTGGGCTTTCCGGAGGCCTGGGTTGGGTCTAGGGGAGCCTTCCTGGCAGAGCCGTTCCGGGTTCTCCTGCCACCCTGGCCCTCCTGCATCCTCAGCAAACCTTGACAAAGCGTTCACGCTTGCTTTGTTTGGGGGTTCGGGGTACCACTTACTTGCATTAAGAAAGGACGACACCATCCAAGTGCTCCTTGTGTGTCCCGTGTACCCTTGCTGGTCGACACATTCCACAGGTGCTTCGGTATTTGTGCATCATTCTTTATAAAGCAGAATTGGCTTTGGGTATTTGTAATACCTCTGTACCTGGAAATGTAAACAGCATTCTTGAATCAACAGCCTCTAGGTCAAAAAGAAGAGGTGCTGGGGAAGAAGGAGTGGACGCCAGTTGGCATGGGGTAGAGCCCAAATGTCCTATTGGACTCTGGTGCTGTTGTTCCTCTTAGGTGTTGCCTGTAGATCCCTTCAAACTGGACATTCCTTAGGATGATGTCTTTCTCAGGAAATATACTTCGGGAGATGGTGAGTGTCTATGACTTTGGCTGCAAAAGATGGCAATGTCCTGGGTAAACGTGTCAGAGGCTGCTGTCAGGCGCGCAGCCATGGAAGTGCCACAGCTCTCTCTCCATACCTAGTTCATAACGACACCACTGACCGGCGCCCTGAAACCCATTACCCGTCCAGAAGGGGTTAAGTTGGATTGGCTACGTTGGTGCCTGCACCCCAGCAGGGTGAAGAAAGGTTTAAATTAAGGAATATATTTTCTCTCGACCTGTTGTCTCTCTCTCTCTCTCTCTCTCAGTCTTGGCATAGGACAATGTGAGACTTTCTGAAATTATAGTTTCTGTTTCAAATTGAGTATTGATATTTTTTTTTTTTTACACTTTGTATTGAGCCCTTTTTTGAAAGAATACCAAAATAAAATGCAGGATCTCTGTACACAGCCTTTGCACATTCTAACTCTTAATAGCTTGAGTTATGGGTGCCATGGGCACAATGTAAATTGTGTTCAAACATTCAGGGTTTCAGAGAGCTACATCCCACAATGGAACACAATGTGTTTTTATTTTAGTTCTTGGAACCAGCAGGCTATTCTATTGAAAAGGGGGTGAACCGTACCCTGGGGCTGGCTAGTCGAACAGAGATACATCCACATTAGAAGAGACAGGGTTTCATTTGCCTTAAATGTTTATAGATTTTTCTATAACTCTCCAGCGAAGTTGTTAAAACTGGAACGTTAAATGTTGAGCAGAAGAAGGTAATAAGGAGTGCGTGTCTGAGGTCACTTTCCTCCCTGGCAGTGTTTTAACTAGTAGATAATGTGTGTCCTTAAGTGTGTCCCTTTGAAGTTAATGACAGTTTTTAATTGTTCATGACCTGACTATTCAAGTCTGCATTCTTGGAGGTGGAGGGGATGTTAAGGTTTTGTAGCTCATCGCCATTTGCATTATCAGTGAAGTCGAAACACATAATGCTTTTGCTGAAGGTCATCAAGTAAGCCCCAGAGAAAATGCTTGACCAGATTTTCCCCAGGTATTATCCTCTCCCTCCCTCCTGGCCCGTCCTCCCAGCACAGCAAACAGTAAGAGGCAGGTGGCCGTGTGCTAGTGTGTTTTGTGCATGTGTGTGAGATCGTGTTGTGTGTGTGATGCTGCAGCTCATTGCCTGAGCTCAGACTTCCTTTTCTGTGCGGAGTGTTGCTGCTGTGTGTTGGGAAGGGTCACCCTCCTCACTTCCCCCCCTTAGTCAGTGTCCATCTCATCTTCACTTTGGAGTGCACGTTTGATGTGGCCGTTGCCCTGTGGGGAGCCCGAGCCTATGGAGTTGACAGAAATTGGTCACCCTGCCCCTTCTTATGCCTGCTCTGGGAGAGAGAAGGTTCCAGCCACTCAGTGAGACCAACCAAATCAGGTCTTTGGTTGACCCTTCTACCTGGGCCCTGCTACGTAAGGCTCCCTAGACAGGGACGCAAGGTGTTTGCAGTTCCGTGTTTCCATGCACACGACCATTTCTCAGATTACACACTACCAGGTGGGTGGCATGCTCGTATGTTAGACACCTGAGGACCTGTGTGCTCTGTAGCAGATGGATGTGCATCCTCATAGATCACTTGTTTGTGTGTTCACATGGATGAGTGTGTGAGGGTGTATGTGTCTACACAGGCCGCATGTTAGAGAGATTTCCTGATCGCATCCACCTTTAGGGAGTTGCTTTAAACCCAGGGGCTTCCCCCTTCCCTCCTTCACTCCTTTCCTGCAGCCACACTGTCTTCTCACAGGAGGAAGTGGCTTTGACACAGAAACATCTGGGGGGGCCTGCTGTCCTGTAGGCAAGTCTGTCTGACTTGTCCCAGGCCCCCTGACCTGAAGACAGAAAGGTCAAGTTCTATGGTCACTACTGCTCTAACTTCACTACCCTGAAAGCCTTAACTATGTGTTTCTCAATATAGCTTAAAAATTGAGCATCATCAAGAAATAAGATTGATGACTGAAGGTAGGACGGAAATGTTAACACGGTATTTAAATAGGACCGCAACCGAGACCCTGCGATTTGGAAGTGGTGTTCAGTATTTCTGGGTAGCGTTTGTGCTTTATGGCTCTTGTTACAAGAAATAAATCACTACTGTGAATTTACTACTATGTAACCTTGTGGTCATATTCCATTATAAATAAAATATGAATTGTTCTTAAGCCCATTGCACCGTTCTTGAAAGGTATTTGGTGTGGTGAATTGAGCTAGTTAGATCCCACGTGGAAATCACTGTATTGAGCTTTAACCAAATGGGTGCTCAGAAAATTTAGACTTCAGATCATGTTTTTGACAGGACATTTTGGTCCAGAAGAAAGAGAAGGGTCCTAACATATATTTATCAGGCATTGTGTGTTAGGTTACTGTTCCAAACAGTCCCATTCCTATAAGGTAGTGGTTCTCTCACTTGTACAGATGGGAAAAAGGGTCTCAGAGAGGGAGAGTCTCACCCATGGTCTCATGGATAATAAACAGAAGCTCACGTTGGATGTTTGGTTCCAGTCCCTGGGTTACTCTACCTCGAGGTATGATCTAAGGCATCTGACATTTCAGTGCAAAGGAGGGAAGGACCGGTGGACATTCAGCCTTGAACAAGAACCTGGGATGGGGAGGTGGAATTGCTTTTGCTCCTTCACTTTGGGTTGCTTCCCCACCCCCACCCCCCCCGCCCCGAGCTTCTCCACCCTGACAGCAGATTTCTTAGGATTTTCAATGCGAAGAACTTGAGGATCCTCCTGCCCCCAGAGAAAGCAGCCCTGCCAGTGTCGCACCTGGTGTAAGACCAGGTGCTGTTCCCTGCAGGCGCCCTCTGCCCTCCCTCCACCTGCTGGCCCGAGGAAGGTGCCACCTTGGGTTTGCAGCCCAGCCTGACCTTCCTCCCCAACCTGGTGTTCACAGCAAGCTCTTCGCAACCACTGGTTTCCCTCAAGAGATTCAGAGAGTTTAGAGAACGGACATGAAACATGACTTGGAAAACACTTTTCTCTATTCTAGTGTCTAAGTTTGGAATCTTTTGCGCCCAAACTACCTGTTTCTCTCCTGCTGTTTGCTTTCAGTACAGGACAGGGAGGGGGAGACAGGGCTCACACCCTCAGCAGTGCACTTGTCAGGAATTGGGACAAGTTTCAAAGGGTAGATAAACTGAATAAAATGAGATTTCAGGACTCTGAGTCCCTTTCAACTGGCCTTGTCTCGTTTCTGCATAGATAACTCCATTTGCTTAGTTTCACCTGTGAGATAAATCTCTGTCACAAGTGTCCCCAACACAACCACAGCTTCCTGACACCTGAAAGGTCACTTCCAATATGTCTCTCTCAGCTCAGATGCATCCATGTTGTGTCCTTGTCTTAGTGGAATAAAAACACACTTATCTGAAGCCTTGGGGACAAATGTGACAAATCTCTGGGCTTTCATCTTGAATATCTGCTATTTTCTTTTGGCACTGAAATAATAGTTAAAACTATTTTGAATGTACAGTTGTCTGGTTTCGAATGTGCTTCTATTTATCTGAGCTTTCCAGGGGACACATGAGCTTGCGTTCTGAGGGAGCTCATTCGTAAGAGATCTTAAACCCTATCAAGGCCCCGAGTCTGAGGGAGCCTCGTGAGGACCAGAGACTGTCGTTCAGGGAATCATTTGGGGAGGGGACCGGGGCATCTGATGTGTGGGCGACAAGTCTGGTTCGACTCACGACATGCTGAATTTAGTTTTACGTCATCACCTCTCCAGGGGCCGGGGGGAAGTGGTAACACTTGCTTTTCACTTACTGGCGCTCCTGCATTCTAGAAATAATGAAATAATCACTTCATGTTAATTATCACTCTGATTTTTAAAAAAGGAAATAAAATCCAAACTTTGGTGATCATTCCTTATTTTAATAACAGATTCAACTGTGGGCTTCCATTAATAGCAAACCCCTCCGAACTCCTAAATTAGAACAAACTTAACCAAATTTGATTTCCAAACAGTTGTTTATGAGTACAGCTGCTATATAGAATGTCCAACCGGACTGACGTCAGGGTGGGTACTGGTTCACTGCGGGGTGGATGTAACTGGTCTTACGGACAGTCACTGTCTCAGCCAGCGTGCCAAGGAGAGAGCCAGAGGTGCCCAGGCCAGGCCTTATTCAGAGTTTACTTGACAATCACATTTTGGTTGAAAGAACTGTACATTTCTAGATTTAGAATCCAGCATCCACCCAGAAGTTCAGTGACAGAACTACCTGATGGAGCCTTAAGGGTTCCTACAACGTGGAAAGGAGTGAATTCACTACCCGCCACCATCCGAAGGAGCACGCTGACGTACACTCGTGGGTTACGCCGGGGAACCTCCTCCCATCGTAGCGTCCGTAACTATGGCAATGTGTCTGAGGAACAGTACGCCTGGCATCCAAGTCACTTTGTTCCCTTTCCAGTCCCCCATCCCAATGAACGGTAGAACATTTTACATGTCACATTGTTTTATACTGTTAAAACTTGGAAAATAAACACAAAACCTAAGTTGTAGTTTGTTTCTTTTTTTTATCTAAAGAGTTTTACATCCAAGGGAACATTCATTTCACTCCTACTTAATTTGGACACCCTCTTAAAGACACCCTGTCTTGCCCTGGCTGGCATGGCTCAGTGGCCTGAGAGCTGGACAGAGAAACAAAAGGTTGCCAGTTCGATCCCCGGTCAGGGCACGTGCCTTTAGTCATTTCATGGTCAAAAATACATTTTATTGGTCATGCTATGACAGTTGGCCTGATTATTTCCCCCTTGCTCCCCTCTGCCCAGCACCTCCCTGCCCTCCAGTAGACCCCCCGATCCCTTAGTTCATGTCCATGGGTTGTGCATGTAAGTTCCTTGGCTTCCCCATTTCCTATACTATTATTAACATTTCCCTGGTTATTTTGTAACTACCAGTTATGCTTCTTGCTTCCTGTTTGTTTTCCCCCATTCTTCCCTTTCCCCTTCTCCAGTAACAATTTTCCATATGATCTCCATATCTGTGGTTTTGTTCCTGTTCTAGTTGTTTGCTTAGTTTGTTTTGTTTAGTTGTGTTTTGTTATGTATATATAATATATATATATATTATATATATAAAGATTTTTTATATATTATGTTCAAAGAGAGGGGAAGGGAGAGGCAGAGAAGGAGAGAGACATCAATGTATGGTTGACTTTCACCTGCCTCCAGCTAGGGAACCGGCTGGAGACCTGGCTTGCAACCTGCTTATGTGCCCTGGCTGGGAATCAAACCAGCGGCCTTTGGGTTCACAGGCTGGCACCTTATCCACTGTGCCACCAGCCAGGATAGTTTTGAATTCTTATTTCTGCATTCTGTACTGGTTGACTATTTCTTCCTTATGTTCCAAATTGTTGATTTGAAGCCCAGGTTCCTTTCTTTTACAATTGGTTTCATGTGGATTTTCCTTCATTTCACTTAGCATAACCTTCACGTCTTTCTGCATTTGCTGTACTCAGGTATGTCTGTCAAGTCTGTGATCGCCTTTATCACTGATGTTTCGAACTCTGCATCTGTTAGGTTGGCTGTCTCCTTGTCGCTTAGTTCTCCCACTGGCACCCTGATCTGCTCCCTCTTTTGGGTCATACTTCTTTGTCTTCTCAACTTGACAGGCTCCTGTGTTTGCCTCTGTGTCTTAGGTAGAGCTGTCCTGCTTATTACGTTTAAGGGGCGGAGCCTTAGGTATTCGGCTTCCGGCGACACGTTTCCCTGCGTGGCGGCGCTGCGTGTGTGGGAGGGGCCTGAGGGGGAGCCTCTCCTGCGTCCTGTGTGGGCCGGGCGCCTCTCTAGCTGATGCCCTGGCCGTGGTTCCCAGAGTGGGAAGGTTTGTGGACGTTCCAGGACTGTGGGGGCCTCTAAACACACCGACTCCACTGAGAGACTGGCAGTTTCTTCTGTGTCCCCAACCCCCACTGATTTTCACAGCTGGACGCAATGAAGTTTTATTTCCCTGGAGCTGAAACCGCGAGTGGCGTGCTCTGGCCTGGAACTGGGTTGGCTTCCTAGGTGTCCCTGCAGGCTTTTGTACTGTGTGACTGCTGTTCCTGCCAGCCAGCCACACCGCATCCTCTCTGCCCTGCTTCTCCCGCTCTGCCCATCCTGTCTGGGTAAGTGTTACTTCTTCACACCTTTGTCGGACTTGCGTGAAGTTCATGTTTCCGGTAGTTCGGTTTTTTGTTTTGTTTTCTTTTTGAGGTAGTTGTATTCCTTCTTATGGTTGTGGAAGGAGGCGAAGCGTGTCTACCTCTGCCTCCATCTTGGCCAGAAGTCTCAAGAGCATATTTTAAATGAATAGACTACTGACAACTAAAATCTTCGGCTCTAAAGCCTGGAGATGAAACAGGTCTTTTTGAGTACATCAATAAGTGAAAAGAAAGACCTTTGAGTCAAGAATGAGAAATGTGTCAGACCCTGGACTTAGGGGAGTGGAGCTTTTGGGGAGTGTCAGTGTTGGGTTGTTTGCGTGAGAGTCTTGGTAATTCAATTTAAATTAATGACTTTTTTAGCTGGTCTATTTAAAGGGAGCGTGATTATTTGACAAGAAATGTTTAAGCTTGCCTTCTGCTATGCTCAGTGATCTTCTTACCTGCACAGAGTGCAGATAGCATACACATTCTTATCTGTTGCATGGACAGGAATTAGAGAAAGCAATTGATGTGAAGATATTCATTGTGTAGATTATTGATAAGCTGTTTCTCTAGGCCACCAGCCAAGGTGTGCACGATGTATATCCCCCATGAGCAAACTCTGTTAGAGAGAAGATGAAAGCTATGTACAGACATAAACCAAAGATTCTTTTCTTTTTCATTCATTGCCCATGATACAGCTATAGAATTTTGGAAGAGTTTTGAGCATGTCAGATGATAAACTCTCAGATTATGGAAGTAAAGTGAGGGGTATCAGGGTGGCATCAAATAAAGCCAGAGACAAGGCCCCTTAGCAGTGTCCCAGGAACCGCAGTATCTCTTCTTTCAGGGAAACTTGGTAATTCCCTGTTGGGATCAAAATGTCACACAAGCATCTTCGAATCATACAGGCTAATGTTGACACAGACAATTAAAGCTCTTTTTTGACTTTTGGGTGTGTTATCTGTATTTACATCTGAATGTATTGCTGTGGTTCTGAGAATTCATACTATTTCAGACAGAATGATCATGCATTTATAGAAATGACATGAGGAGCTTTAAACATTTTTCCTGTTCCAGCTTCTTGCTCAGCTCCCCTGGGCGCCTGCTCATTTCTGCCCTCTGTGTTCTGTGTGTGGTAACAGCTTTAAGGGTCCATCGGTTGAAAGTCTGAGTGAGTGAGTGAGTAAGTGAGACACTGATACAGCGCATTTAAGTCGACTGCTACTGGGTGTAACCTAATCACATGATTGTTTCAGGGGACTCATTGGGATTTTGTGGGGTCTTAGGGTTATCCTTAAGAATTCTAGCCCTGGCTATCGCAGCTCAGTTGGTTGAAGTCTCATCTCATAACCGAAGGGCTTCAATTCGTGGTCAGAGCACATGTCCAGGTTTTGGGTTCAGTCCTCTGTCCAGTATGGTCATGTATGGGAGACAGACAGTTGATGCTTCTGTCTTGCTTGGATGTTCCTCTCCCTTCCTCTATTTAAAAAAAAAAAAAAAAGGAAAAAAAAAGTCCTTGGGTGAGGAATTAAAAAAAAGAATTCTAGTTATCATTGCTTAAAGAATTCAGATTGATAAAATACCCAAATACCCGATTAATTCGGTAGTGGTCATTCACTCACCTTGCAAACATTTGGGTTTGCAGGTGCACTAAAATAAATGCACTGACATTTCAGTGACCATGGTCATTCTGTTCCCAGTGAGTGGGACTTGGCCCTTCTGCTGTCCTCTCCTTGCCGCATGGCTCCCCACCATGGTTGGCTGTTTTTTCTGGGGGACTTGGTGAACCTGAGGAAAGAAAATGTTCACACTGGGAACTTTCTCACCAAGCAAAGCAGTCTCTTCAGCACTTGGCTCTTCTAAGCAAATCTGAACAGATGACTCCTGTTGCCTAGACTTCTTGGGATGAGATTGACTTTGGATACTCACTATCACGTTGTTAATGGTACTAATAGCTGTCCAATCAGCTTGCCTAGGGCTTGGGGAGTATTTAGTCAAACGCGATTTATTAAGTGTCTATTAGAACTTAATCACTGAGGATAGAACAGAATCAGCTCAAGTCTTTTTCCCTAACACTACTTTCAGACTAACAGGAGGAGGAAGACATACATGTCAAGAATACAATCAATTGTAGGTTTTGTAAGAGAACTCTGCAGGAGGTGCAGTGAGGGAGGGCTCCAGGGGGAGGTGGCCAATCTGCCAGGGACACTTGACTGGATAATTTCACTGAAAAAGCATCCTGGAGTGTAGCTTACCTTGCACTTAAGGGAAGATAGTTGAGGAGCTGCCTGGAGGCACAGCTGGGAGGGACTGGCATTCCAGGAGAGGGGCAGCCAAGGCCTGGAGGTGTTAAGCCGCCAGGCAGCTCCCGCCAACTTCAGTTCTGAGAGCAGAGTGGGCAGGTGGCAGGAGGTGGCGGGGAGGCATCGTGACAGATGAGGCTGATAAGGCCGACCAAAGGCAGCTCACATAGACCTTGCAAAGGAAATTGGCTTTTACCCTATGATGAAGCTGGACCCGACACCCTGTCTCCTGGCCAGTGGTGCTCACCTGACTTCTGCTAAAATAACCACTGGCTGCCACCATCCTGAGATGGTCGCTCCACATACACCACTGGGTGCAGCCTGTGCTCCTCCTGCCTGGGCCCAGATGTCGGCCACCAGCATCAGCACTGCTGCGACTTTGCCGTCCTTCTACGGAGGAGGCACACTTGAAGGGCTTTTTGTTGTGTAAGTCACCCCCCCCCCCACCTCCCGCAACCCTCGTGTTTCTCCCCCTGAGTCTCCTACCCCACAGCCCTGGACTCTATGTTGGGCAGTTGAAAACTTCTCCATCCATGGCTCACTCTGTTGGCCTCTTGATCTTTAAAAAAATAATTTTGGACACCTCTCAGGACCAGAGAGCCGAGAAGAACGTTAAGCATGCGTGTAGTCAGCTCAGTTACTCATCTTAGAGCGGTGGCTTGGTTGCAGTGTGCTGGCCGGCTGGGGGATGGGACAGCAGTGGCACCTCACAGGAAGCCAGCCGGAGCTTGTGGAAGCCCCAGGTGTGCAGGAAGAGCTGGTGAAGAGAGGAGGGCGGGGTGCTGCCCATTAGATGTGGGATGGGAGAGTGGGAACTGGCAGTGAGGTTTCTGGCTGGAACATTGTCAGGGGGACGGGGGCCTCTTCCCCACTCTTCCTTGTCTATGAAGAAGGAACTTTCCCTCAGTGCTGCTGGCCCTTTGCCCAGCCCTTACACCTGTCCTGAGATGGACAGAGGTCCCTGGGTGTGGGCTATAGCCATTGGTCCGTGTTTCCTAGGGTGAAGTTCTGGGGTCCAGCATGCAGGGGTCCAGTCTTTTTCTCTTCTGTCTTTCTGTCCTTGGTCACTGAGAGGCAATGGCCTGGGTCCTCTCCACTCATCAGATTCCCTAGGGTGGCCTGCACCTGGAGGTGGGAAACTGGGAAACACATTCTCCTAAACTCTAGTGTACAAATTACTGCTTTACTGTCCTAATTTGGGACCGCTGACCTTATGACCTAATCTCTCAGTTGGTTCAGACCGCAGTCAGGAAAAGAGGGTTACCTTTCAAGGGTACCCCTTTAGAGCCCCAAAGCTGTGTTGATCTCAGGTGCCTATGGGACATCCAGGTGAAGCTGTCCCAGGGAGACAGTTGGGATGAGGGGCTTAGGACTCAGGAGAGGCCTGGCCAGAGACAGGTGGCGCTGGAGGCCACAGACCTGAGGAGATGGTCCAGGTTTGTGGGAAGAGGGATGGTTCCCAATCCTGGCGTAGGTCCCCAGCGACTCTTTTCAATGTGTAGGCGGCCAGACCCCAGCCTCAGATGGTGCTCGGGACTGGTGACAGACAGCATCTGTGCTTTCTAAATAAGCTTATGATTCCCATGCTTACTGATCAGGGTTGCGAAAACTGCATGAGCAACTTCAAGGACAGAGCCACAGAACCCACCAGCTCTTCAGAGGAAGGGGTATATGTGTGTGCGCATCAGGACTGTTGATCAGAACAACCTGTGACTGGTGGCATTATGAACAGTATGGGAGTCGCAGGCAATACCAGTGTGGACAACACACAGTCTTGTTATGAAATAGGCAAGCTCATTTCACATTATGAGATCATATTTTCAGGCAACATATTGAATATGATGGTGCCTTCTGAATAACACAATAGTAATGTTTTCCTACTAGGATGATGTTGCTGTTCTAATTATCTGACATTTTCCAATACTGTTTAAATAGATCATGACCTCCAAAATGAAATGAGCAGGGGCCCTTTGGTTTAATCAGGAAAAAGGATTATGGGAAATTCACTTGAGTTCACCAAATCCTTTGATTCCTTAATTTGTGGAATTTACTTTCATTCCTAGACTTAAATGCAAAACTAAGATTACATTTACACTCTTTGTAAGCGTCTGCATAACCTCAGAAAAATTGCATGAGCCGTTGCATCTGTAAAAGAGCGACCATAGCCAGACCCCTCCTCTGAGAACTTTGTAGAGATCAACAGAGATAATCCCTGCAAAGCAAAACGACAGCATGGTGCATGGCCAGACCAGACCTTCCCTGAGCAGCTAAGCCTCAGCGCATCCCACCCAGGAGCGCCGAGATACCCTTTAAACGTCTTGCCCATTACTCCCGTCCTCCCTCTGAGAACAAGGCGACGTTCCTGGGCTGGGAAGCAGACCACTTTTATGACTGACCACATTCCTTGACTGTTTGAAAGATTAGCTTCAAAGAGGGCTTTGAAAACTTACCTCCCCAAGAGGTTCCTTGAGGTATGTAGGTTGGACCTGGCTGGGGGGTGGCGCAGGCCGGCTCAGGACGTGCCTGCCTTGTGTCGTGATGGGGGAAGTAAAAGCAAGGACGCTCTGGTGCATTGTTCCCAGCAGTCCTGAGGAATTACAGCTATTCTGGTTAATCAGTGATTCGGCCATCAATGCAATAATGCATTATTATTATGCAAATAATACTTGGTGCTGGGGGTACAAAGATAAATGAAGTCCTTGCCTACAATGTGGTGAAAGATGTGGAAAGATGTGTTGCGATTTAAATGAGTGCTGTGAACCATCGACTGGGGTGTGCGCAGAATGCCATGGCAACTGAAGGGAAGGGCGGGGGGTGGGGAGGCTTTGGGTCACCTAGTTGCACAGACAGGGGTATGACTCATCCAACTGGGCGTCCCCTGAGAAGAGGAGGGGAAGTTTAGGGGAGAAGGTAATGGGTTCGGGTTTTGTTGCATTGTTTGAAGTGTTTAGGCAGCATTTAAACCAAGATGTCCAGAAGCTGTAGAAGGAAGGAGTCTAAGTCAAGGTTAGAGACCCAGACCTGGAGGTCATTAGCACATTAGGTGGCAGCTGGTGGGCACAGATGATACCGCCCTCGAAAAATGTTCAAGTTGAGAGAGACTGTGAAACACGAACATTTAAAGGGCAGGCAGAGGAGGAGAGGAGAGAAAGGAAAACGGGCGGACCCAGACAGCAGGAGCAGGGTCAGAAAAATGGAGAGGATTTTCAAGATAGTCTTCATAGTTTCAAAATATGACTTTAATGAGTTAGCTAGTATTCCATAAAAGGACTGCCTTATTTTCAAAGAATTTGCAGTATCTTACATGTTATAAGATTGAGAAAATAAATTAAAACATGATAATTCACACTTAATGCTAAAACTACTGAGCACAATGTAATTTTCCGAGAGTTCAGAAGGCACTTGGGGATTTTTTACAGTGCCTTGGGGCTCCACCACGAACTCTGTTGTTTTCAGGATCGGCCATGGGAGTGCTGATGAGCAAAGACTTAATTGGCCTCTGGATTTACTCCAAACAGGAAGGCAGACAAGGGGTGTACAGCTCTGAGCTCAGGCTGTGTAGCCAGCTGACCCAATCAGGGACACGAACCCACCAGAAAAAAGAAAACCCTTTCATTCTTTCAGTCCTCTCCATTCCCATGTATATAGATGAAACTTGTCACCTGAAGGGAAGTTCAGAGAGACCTTCTCTCCCAGTACCCTAACATGTAGAAATGATGATGTCATCTAAGGGCTTCAAGGCCTCTCAGTAGCGCCCCCAAGGCTTGGAGCTGCATTCGTAATGGTCTCACCTGCACTTCAAAGAATCAGTTTAATAGAACCAAGAGAAGCTGATTGATAAATTTGTTTCCCAGGCTGCGCCGTCCATAGGGATCCTAAGGGGTGACTGAGGCACGGGGCTGTGTGGATTCATCGTGTGTCTCCCCTGGGCTCCGATGATACTAAGGTCACACCATGCTTGTGAGTTAGTAAGCTGTCAATTCTGTGACCGTCATAGTCCAAGGCCACACGTACACTTGAGTGGAGCTGCTGGCTGGTACTTTTCCCGGACTGCCACATTCAGCCCTGCCATGGCGGCTTATGGTCAGATGACAAATAAGAGCTTTTCTGTGACGGTCGAGACAAGCAGTTTGGGGATAATTCCCCACTTGTCCTCACTGGGTGGGGTGACCGGACTTGGAAAGGCATTTGCTGAATTGTACAGCTCCTGGCGAGGAGGGAGTGGGAAAAGAGAGGCTGGGAAAGAGAAGGCTGACTGGGCCTGGCCCCGGGCGGTCTGGGGTCCGGATGCAGGTGGGGAGCTGCGGTTTCGTTTCTGTCCGAACCGGGGTGAGCTGGGACTAGTCATCATCATCGTCGCTGTCGTTATCCTCCTCATCAGAATTATCGTTGTCATCATCGTCCTCGTCGTCATCTTCATCCTCCTCTTCATCGTCGTCATCCTCGGTGTTTATCTTTCCAGAAAGCACGTCCTCAATCCAGTCCTCCAGCTCCTCAGCTGTGGGCAGGTCATCGTCATCCGGAATGTCCATCCAGACACTGTCAGCCTGCAGTGCGGGACAGAGGAGCGAGTGTGTGAGGCAGGAAGGGTGGGCCAGGCCAGGGGTGTCCGGTGGTTCTGGGTGGCCCCGGGTCACTTACACTTAGCAGAATGTGTGCACAGCGTTCAGCGGAAATGCCAAGTTGCAGAATGGCACGTGGTATCCTCTCTGTGCAAGGGGCAGGGTGTGAGTGTGTGTGCGCGTGATCTGTGCAAAGGGTTTCGGGGGGGAGTGGGTAGGGGCAGGGTGGTAGAGAGTGAGCCGGGCAGTGGGCCGGGCCCAGCACTGAGACTGGCAGCTGCTCCAACCCCACCTCCCCGTAGAGATGCCACCTCCCCCGCCACCCTCATCTGTCCTCGCCACCCTGCCTGCGGAGTCCCTCCAGATCACCAGCACTACCTCGGCAGAGTCAGCGCCCTACCCTAACCTGCCCACCCTCCGCACCTGAGGTTGATACTGTGGGGAAGAGCTGGGGTTGGGCGGCAGCCCGGGAGTGGTGCAGTTCCCAGGGGCATTGAAAGTACGTATTTTATGCATTGTGATTGTCTTTGCATTGTTTTTTCCCTCTGACTGTATACAAGATTTTTATCTAACAATATATATGTTCCCTTTTTAAAACAATTTTACTTCATTAATGAAATCCGTGCTATTCGTAAGTTGACACCACTAGTAATTTTGGTTCTTAGTCTTTTGTATTGTTTTAATATTATCTTGTGCTGATTTCAGGTGTGCACAGCCTGGTTAGACCACCTTGTACTTGACAAAGTGGTCCCCCTGTTATTTCCAGTGCTCACCCGGCTCCACACACAGTCAGTACAATATTATTGACTCTTTCCTAGGCTGTACTCTGCATCCCTGTGACTGATCTGTAACTGCCAATATGTACTTCTTAGTTACATGTTCTAGCTTTGAATATACAGTATATTCAATTTCCAGTAGAATAGTCATCAAACCACCACCACTGCTTCCCATAGGGTTGAGACCAGGGATGGGGTCAGGACTGGGCAAGATGCTTTAATTTTCATCTTATATCCTACTATTCTGTTGCAAAACGTTTTAACTTGAGCAAACTTTAACAATCATCATTATTATTAATGTTAGTATTAATATAATGATAGTTTACAAAATACATAGATGAATAATTGCACAGGTGATTGGGCACCTACCAAGAGGGTGAAAGGACATGGCTGACTGGCGCATTCAGAAGAGGTCCCACCACAATTAGCTGTGGCTCTAGTGGACCCTCTGTGACCATCCCTTCTGTCTATTCTTTGCCTAGTTGTGTCTGTCCCCCTTTTGCATTGCTCTGGTGGAGTTGTGTCAGATGCCTGAGGTCTAAACTTCGTCATGCTCAGCCAGTCCACCTCACCAGCCCTTCCTGCCCCCGGTTGAATGGTGCCTGGGCGGCAGAGAAGCGCTGCTACCCATGTGGTTCTCTTCCTGACTTTCTGGGCCCCCGTCTCCTGGCTGCTGGGAGGTGGGCAATGGCAGCTTCAAACCTGGGTTCCCTTGTGCAAAGAGAGACCTCGTTCTGGGACATTGGAAGAAAATACAGGAGAGTTTGCTTGGGTGGAAATTTCCAAACAGACGTTGAACCAGGTTGGGCTGGCCCTGTAGGCGAGGACATGTGCCCGCGGAAGAGAACCCCGGAGCACTAGGTTGGGACTGGCTCAGAGATGGGGCTAGGATCACCCTGGCAAGTCCCTGAGCTTGGGCAGGGCCCTGGGTCCTGCTCATTGATTCTGTGAGGGACTGGACTCCTTGCATGATGTCACAGGCAAGGCTACATGGCAGAAAACGGGCCAGGCTGCAGGTGCCTGAGCCATCTTTCAGGGGGCATACTCACATCTGTCACGTTCACCACCCCAATCTGTGGCCTGAAGAGGTCAATCTTGAAAGTCTTTTCCCAATAGGCAACCAGCTGCAGCAAGGAAAAATAAAATTAGACAGTGGCTGGAGGGCATTCCCTGCTAAAATCACTTTTTTGTGTGGTGATCCCACCTGCCATCCCATCATAGTAAGTAGGTCACCATTGGTGAAAGGCCTCCCAAGCAGCTGTGGGCACTTAGGAAATTGAAGACTTGCTCCAGCCCTCAAGCCCTTTAAATAAGCATGGTGGGGAAAAGAGATGTCATCATACAAACTATGAAAACATGGAATAGAAAAGCTTCCACAGCTGTAAGGACAAATATCATGGAGATAGTCCAACATCAATCCCCACATTGCTTGGGGCTCCTTTGTAGTTCATGAGTTGTGGTGGAAGGACATTTCCCTCCACCCCTTTTAACGTTCCATTTAAAAATCCCTTAGGTTGTGCCTCTCAGCCTCATGAGATGGCTGGAAAGGCAGCATTGTGCCCTCAGTTAGCATGTAAATAAGAAAGGGCTTCTTTGTGGACTAATCTCTGACTGGGGAAGGACTAAAGAACAAAGGACCATGGGTTAACAAGTGGAGGTGTGCAGTGGTAGAAAGCTTCCCAAGCAAGTAGATGGCCTGATGGGTTCTGAAGGTAGCTGGGAACCTGAAGAGGAAAATAGTCTGAAGATTTTGCCTTTGCGAAAGCAAGACCAACATATAGAACACGTCAGGGGGACTGCATACCATCTGCAAGCTTAATAGTCCAGATAAATTAGAAACACCATCAGGCAGTGGCCAGAAAAGTTATAATATATAGTGCCTTATAAGGTCATGAACTCTGTTCTGATTATCAGAAATTATGACATTGACCTCAGCTGTCAGGAAGGTCTCTAAGTCTCTGCCTTTGACACACTCTCCCCGTATGTAGATCTGGGTCCCAGGACCCTTGAATTACTAAGGCCTCTCGTTTTTGTCTGTTTAATTGTAGTTTGAACAGTTGTGACCTGTGCACCCAATGATAATTCCTGGAAGAAGCTGAAGATATCATTAATGACCTAACAATAATTAAACTTGTCCTGATTGCCAGTAGTTGGCTCAACTATAGCTGAAGTCTATAGACTGGTAGACAAGCTTTGGCATCTACCACTTACTGCTCCAACCTCTCCAGCCATTATTTCTTCCGTATGTCACACAGTCCCTACTTCACGGGCTTTTGACAGGATTCGCAGACATGATGCACGTAAGGAACTTCCCATAGTTCCAGGCAGGTGGTACAGCATATCAGTGCCATTCATGGTCATTACCACGGGGCTTGTGTATTGTATAAATTCTGCTGATTCTCTTTAAGCATAACCAAGGCTCTTTGGTCCTTGATCGCTGACTCTAGCAAGAGTTTGGACTCTAAAGCTCTTACACATTCCAGTCCAGGGCTGGACATGGTGCTGAGACCTGGGAGGACAGGATGAAGACAGGGTCTCTGGCTTCCAAAAGGTTGCTGCTTCTCCCCATCAAGTCCTAAACTCTGTACAAAATATTCATGTCTGGTTCTCATTAGATAGTAACTCAGGTTGCCTCCGAACGATGGTCCCCACTCAGAAAATGAAAGAGGTTTTAGCAAACGGGTGGTGATGGATGAAGGGCAGCTATGAGGAGTGCGGGAGCTGCTGGCAACTCACTGGAGTGGGCCCTGGAGGGGGACTTCTGGTCTGCTCTCTAAGGAGTGACAACAGGAAGCCTAACCATGTAAGGTCAGCGCCAGGCCCCAAGTTCAGTGTTGCGCCCGTGGCCAAGATTCTCCACACTGAGGAGAGGCAGCCACTGGGTTCCTGCAAGTGCCTCCCCCCACCCCATTTCACACCCTCTTTCATGTGATAGGATCTCACACCAGACACAGACTTCTAAGGTGACCGAGGACAGGGCTGCGTCCCAGCCACTCACCAGAGGGAAGTCATCTGGGTCGATCCACACGATGCTCAGGTCAGGGTTGTCGGTGTTGTCCCGGGCCACCTGTTTCAGGATCTCCAGGAACTCATAGCCATCTGAAGCAGGATTCAAGAAACGTGAGCCACCCCTGCCTGTACGTGGTTCCCACACGGAGAGCAGAGGCTGTGGGCTTTCCAAGAGGGTTCCTTAAGCCACGGGGTGTGTGCCCTCAATGATAGGATTACTCTAGAAAATGAGTCACATGAGAACTCCGGCCACAAAGCGGCTTACTCAGAGAAAACAATGCAATTTTTGAGTAAAGAGATGAAAAGTTCACAGGGAAGCGGCTGATTCCTAAGTCAAGGCAGAGCTCTGGTCAGCTAACTTGTATGTGAAAGTTGACCAGCCTAGAGTTGGAAAGTTCAGTCCCAGGACGCAGGGACCCCTGCCTGGTCCTCTGTGCCACCTCTTGACACCAGTCATTGGCTGTCCCTCTGCGTTCCCTGTAGCATTTGCTTTAGGAACCAGGAACGTTGAGTCTGGACCCTTAGTTTTCTGTGACCTGGAATTCCCAAAACCTTCAAACCAAGTGAGCTTCTGACTTACAGTTGGTTTCGTAGTTTTGAGGGAGTAAACAGGGTGTCCCTCCCTCCCTCCCTACTTCCATGCTTGCTGTACCCTCACCCTACTCCACGGGCAGCTTCACTGCCCCCAGGGGAGGGATGATTCATAAGAAAAGTAGCAACAAGCCTTGTGAGTTTCAAGAACACTGACTTTTTTTTTTTCTTTAAAGGCTTAAATCCTGAAGGACTGGGAACAAAGAAAAATTTATGTCATAAACAAACATTTTGGAAAAATGTTTAGCAAGAGAAAGCATGCACTAAACCCTCAGCAAACCCCCTCCCCCCACTTCCAACTAGAAACAGTTTAGATTCAGGAAAGTCCCTGAGAATGAGCTCCGTGTCTGTGTGTCTGTCTGTACACATCTGTGTGCATGAACCCTGGTCCATGTGTGCCTAGGCATCCACATACAGCAAGGCCACAATGTCAGGGAATCCTAGAGCATAGGACACCCGTACTTTGTTCTAGAATGAAATCAAGGGCGATGGAAAGGCCCAGGAGCTCTTGCAGAACCTCAGTGCAGAAGCACCAGGGCAGAGGAGTCAGCCCCCACCCTTCACCCCATCTCTGTGGTTCTGAGGATCACACAGGAAGCTGAGAGGCAAGACAGACCCCATGAGAGGATGGAGAGACCCACTGGTCACTTTGGAACAAAGCTAGAGGCCAGCCCAAATGACAGGCTTCTCTGCAGATGCCATTGTGAAGTGGTGACAGGACAGTGGCTGACCAGATGTACACTTGAGGTACCTATGCCTGGGAACCAGCGGAACACTGGACCCCTAGGGGCAGTGGGTGGGAGTGGAGGACCGTTCCTTGTCAGGCCCAGGTCCTGCCATCGAGCCGTAACGTTTAGGTTCAGCTCTAAAGTTAAGCTTTTTGCACAGCTGAATGTGTGGCCTGAAATGTAGACTGTTGGAGCCACTCTCACCAGCTGCTTAGGAATTCAGTGTGGCCACTGCCCTTTGTTTGTAAAGGTTTTCTTGCGGGGGAGGCCCTCTCTGCAGCTCCTGTTTAACGAGTCCCCAGGCACTACAGCCTTTGTTTGGCTAGTGGGGCCTCCTGCTAAGGTTTTTCTCAGCCAGTCCTCATTTTCTGAGCATGCATTCGGGGCTCAGAGCAGAGGCAGCCCTGCATTGAGTGGGTGGAGTTGCTTCACTGCTGTTAATTCCTAAGAGTCAGACTGGGCCTCCTCAGGCCTTGGTGCCTGGAAAGCAGAGCTCCGTGAGGTCAGGAAAGGACTCTTCCATTTGCAGCCGCTCCTGCAGAGATGAGGGTGGCCTGGGTGGTCTTTTCATCTAGGACTGAGACATGAGGTCCATAGGGCCATGTGCTTCAGAGTTCATTGCCCAGCACCGTGGGGGACTGGGGTGGCGGTGGGGCTGGGAGTTCTTCCTCCTGTGGCTGAGGAGGTCAGGAGAATGCCACCGGCTGCTGCCCTCCAGATGCTGCGGGTCCCACTCTTCTGTTGCTGTGTCAGAGAATATGGTGCCACCTGGGTCACCTGTGGCTTTTGTATGAAACTACAGGGCCACAAAGGGGGGATTCCTCCAAAATACCTTCAGTGGCTACTTTCACCCACTGAGAAGAAAGGGGTGATGATAAAGGAGGTGATGTTGCCACTGACCTGAAGGATGGGAATCAAATTTAAAAGTGACCTGGACAAATCAGACATTCACAGAGGATGAAAGTCGACCACACAGACCCACATTCCAGTTGAAAGCATACCTGAGGGACAAGAGACACCTGTGCAGGGCGGGGAGGCGCCACGCAGGCGCACGTGTTATGGAGGAGAAGATCGCACTTAGAGCCAAAGTGCATGCGGGCCAGCGCCACTGCTTTCTGATGGAAGAATCCCAGCATGGTGGGATTCATAATAAAAAGAAAAATGTTACACCCGAGAGCCTTTTCTATTCTGATTTCTAGACCAGGTTTGGAGATTAAAAAAAAAAAAAAAAAAAAGGATTGAAGAAATAAAAAATTGGTTTCTGCAAGAATAATCCAGTGGATTGGAGTTTTTACATAGATAAGAAAAGTCAAATTTGGGCTTCCAGCTTCTTCTTTTTTTTTTTTAATTTTTATTATTTTTAGAGAGAGGGGAAGGAAGAGAGGCAGAGAGGGAGACAGACATCAATGTATGGTTGCCGTTCACCTGCCTCCAGCTACGGACCTGGCTGGAGACCTGGTTATGTACCCTGGCTGGGAATCGAACCAGCAACCTTTGGGTTCGCAGGCTGGCACCTTATCCACTGTGCCACCAGCTAGGGCCTGGCTTCTTTTTTAAGAATGCAAAGGGGGGAGCAAAAAGGGGGATGGATGTAATACAACAACAATAAAATTTTAAAAATAAATAAATAAATAAAAATTAAAAAAAAAAAAAAAAGAATGCAAAGGGTTTGGAGTCTACAGAGGAGCATGGAAATCTAAAAACTAAACAAGCAAAAAGGTTCATCCAGCACCAAGGGTAGCCTTTTGACGTTGAGGATGATGAGGACTATGTGAGCTCATTGCCGCTGCATCCCCGGAAATGTTCAAGGACAGAACAGAGCCTGGGCTTCAGGGAGGATGCCCAGCACGGGGCTGAGACACTCGGAAGCTTGAGGCCAACGACCCTGGTTGGAAAACATACTAGTCCCGCCACTGAGAATGTGACTTGGGGCAACTTAGCTCCTCTGTGTAAGGGCAGTGATGACAATAATGGTACCTAATAATGGCTGTGAGTTCAATGAGTTAGGATCGCTAAGGCACCGAGACAGTTCTCACCATTGTTTTTAATGATCTGGCCATTCACCTGTTCATTCAATGAGTGTGTGTTCGGTCCCAAGGGGTGGGTCACACACGGTCCTGGCCCCAGCTGTAGAGGAGATATTCTCAAAGGGAGTTGCACTGTGAGACAGTAACAGCGGGCCGTTCCTGGTGGCCCCTGTTCTTGCTACAGAAGGCTCCCCGGTGGCTGTCACAGCCTTGGCTGCGAGAACCTTGCCTCTCAAGGGTTAGAGCAGGTTAGAATCTCAAGGGCTGATTCATTTGTTCTAAAGTCGCTAAGCGCCCTGATCCGTTATTTTATGAGTACTTGTTGCGCACTTACTAGTTACTTGGCATCTACTCTTCACATCCAGCCCTGATGGCGGGCGGTTAGGAGGGTTTTATTATTTCCATCCTGAAGAGGGTGGAATTGAGACACAGGGGAGAGGATGTGACTTGCCCAGTGTCCTGGCAGCAGGCAGCAGAGCCAGGCTTCGAACTCAGGTCGGTGGTCTGCCTGCCTAGAGCCATTTCCTCCATCCACTCTGGCACGGGTACCAAAGCTCGGCCCTCCTCCTCCCTCAGCCTGCTTGAGCTCCTGGAGGAGGTGGAAGTGTTGGGGGTGGGGTGCAGTCAAGGGCTGGTCCCTGAGGAGACAGCCAGGGGTGCACCTTGGGGTCGGTGGGGGCTCCGCCTTTTCCTGGTGCAGTCGGACTGCCCCTGCCCCTCCCCCAGCCTGTTTGGCTGATCCACACAGGGTGTCCCTGAGTGAGCCTGGCATCTCAGACATGGACCTAAATAAAGAAGAGGGGCCTGTGACTCCTTCACCGCCACACGGCACGGACCCTGAGGTCCCACGACCCAGGGCAGAGGGCTTCTGTTGAGCCAGGTTTCCCACAGCAAACCCTGAGGCCTCTGGGAATCACAACCTGGAGGCTGCAATCTCCTCCTTCCCAGGCGGCGGGGGGCTGGTGGGAATGAGACCACACCGGGCCCTGGGGACCAGTCCCAGGCTGGTTGCAGCCACGCCAGGAGCCAGGGCTCTGTTCTGCAGAGGCACATGTGTCTGAGGCCAAGCAGTGGTCCAGGAGTGACGCCCACAGAGCACTGCCCACCCTGTCCTTGTACTTGTGACTCCGTCCTCAGGCAGTGGGCAGTGCCCACCACAAAGGACCCTCCCCGACATCATGCCCTGTGGCTATGGGACTCAGGGTCTTGTTCCTGGAGAGACGCCTAGACTTGGGGTCCAGACTGTTCGGGTGCGGCCTGCTGTTGCTCAGGTGGCAGGTGGCCCAGGTCAGTAGGCGGGGACCGGCATCACACAGCTGTGTCTGGTGTTCGATGACATTGTCCAGGGATCTTAACCAGTCTGGGACTTGCACCTCCTCTTGAAATGGGGCAACTGCTGCCTTGGGGGCTCCTTGATTATAACGATGCTATTGTTCTCATGGGGGAACACTTGCGGATGAGGTGTCGAGGTTTTCTGTCCTCTTTCTTTCCCTCTAGGCTTCATCTACCTTATAGTCAAGTTTCGTTTCTTTTTGCTACTTTTATCCTTCGTTGATGGGAAGGGTTCATTCTGTCATCAAGAAGGTGTATTTTGAGTGTACACAAAATATCTGACCCAGCACACAAAGGTGCATAAGGCCATATGATGGCCCTCTCAGTGAAGGTGAATTCTCAAAAAGCAGCATCATGACACCTGAATCCGGGCCCTCTGGGAGCCTTGGAAGGGCAGGCACAGTTGGGACCTCCCTGGATACAGCAGAGTCATCAGTCACCCGGTAGAAATGGGGGGCATTGTGTGGGCTCTACGGTCCCTTGACGGCGCTTGAGACACCTGGACACCCTCAGCTCCATAGCACTCTGCTGCCCTCCTGGTCCCAGAATCAGGGAAACAGTGACACGGAAGGCTTTTGGTGGTTACGGAGCCTGGCCTTGGGGCTAGACTGCCCGGTTTGAACCTCAGGCAGACCCCTTTTTAGTTATGTGACCTGGGGACGCTGTCTAACTTCTGTCTGGGTTGGGGGAAGATGACAAGGACAGCTCCTACCGCAAAGGGTCCTTGTGGAGATTCAACATGGCCATATTTGCTAAGCTCTTAGAGAAACATTTAACACTGAGCATAAACCAAACGTTAAATTTGATAAACCAAATTTAAATTTGGAAGCTCCAATGCGCCGCCAGCATTCCTGTTTGAGATGACTGGTCTTCACACCACCTGACAAGGATCTGGGGCAGTTGCTGCTCTGTTGGAACAGGGCTCGGAGACCACCAGCGGGGCCTGTCCCCGGTCCCACCCGCGCAGACAGCAGCCTGTCCTGCCTCCCAGCTTGTGAGCGCTAGCGACCCAGCGCCCCTGGGAGCATATCCATCCAGCCCGCGCTCATGTAGAAATGCCACTTGGCAAACCTTTCAAGCACTATGAAGAATGAAGATGTCAGCCCGACGCAGCCTCCTCCAGGGTGGGAGAGGAGAGGCATCCGTTTTCATACCTGTCACCCAGCAGCTCAGGCGGCGTCCTGGGCACAGCAGGTGAGAGGAGGCTCTGGAGGAGGAAGCCGGCAGCACCAGGGCCGCGGGCAGGAGCAGAGAGCCCATGTCCTCCCAGCGAGGCCTGTCCTCCATGCATTGCAGTGGCTGCAGGGGAGCTCCTGCAGGTGGGCCCATCGCTCCAGGGCCTGCAGAGCTGACCCTGTCTACCGACTCTCCGCTGGGAAGGCGGGGACACCAGGAGAGGGAAGAGTTCCTGGAGGACCCAGGACCCAGGCACTCCAGTGACACTTGTTATTAAGCACAGGTTCCAAGTCTGGGAACATCGGTGGACAGTGGAGGAGGACATTTGACTTATCTTCGTAATTCGGCTCTGCTCACTTCCCTCCTCCTTTCTGCCGCTGGCTCTCTCCCTTCCCCTCCCCGAGCAGGGCGCAGCTACATTACGGGTGCCCAGAGCCTGCTGAAGGCTAGGCCAGCTGGGGGTCAGCAGTGGGGCCTAGTGGCCGGTATCCGGAGGAGCCACCCAGAAATCTAAGCCTGCTGTGCCTCCAACCATGGATGGCAAGTGTGCCCCTGAGTTTCCCTGGGTCTTCCTGATGTTGGAGGTGGAGGGTGGTGAGGGGTGGCTGTTGCTTGGATGACATCAGGGGAGTAACTCCGAGGGGTGGGCAAGTCTGCAGCAGGGCGTCTCGGGGAAGGGTGGGTGCGGCTGGGAAGCCAGACAGCCCTCGCTTCACGCCAGTTCCACCGTTTCCCAACCCGTCACTCCGGCCTCAGCCTCCTCCGGGGTGAGCTGGGCCTAAAACTAGCGCCTCCCACAGGAGGTTGCCACGTGACAGAAGCATGCGATAAGGGATCGTTGTCACCATCTTCTTCGTGCACATGTTACGGAGTGGCTGTAGGGACCCAACGGGACCGTCTCCATGGAGCCTACAGCACCTTTCCTCACGACTGGGAGCTCTTTCAGGAGAGCTGTGCTGTGGCTCTCCTGAACATATAACCTTCCTTTGGAGAGCAGGCTGGGTCTGGCTGGAGCCAGAGGCCATGTGTCCCTTTGTAGTGTGAGCAGAGGTATGGGAGGACTTGCTGTCGGGGCAGGATTGAAATTCCCTGTCAGCAGGCAGGCGGCCCCACCCCAGGCCACACATCCGTGACCTGTGGGGAGTGACTGACTACCGCCGAGTCAGGGAAAAGCCGTGCCCTTTCCCAGCCCTGAGCAGAGCAGGCTTCCCCTCCTCGAAAAAAAGATGCTTTAACCGCCCCCGCCCCCGCCCCCGCCCCTCGCCCGAGCCCATTTCTTCCAGCTTCCCAGGGACAAGCCCTAGCTTGGAAAAAGGCTCGGCTTGGGGCCCAGGGATATTTGTGCAGGGAGGAGGTGGAAATAGTTTCAGGAGCTTGATTCATTCGCGCAAGGCAATCTCCGTCAAACAGGTTCCTGCAACTTCTCCAGGCCTCTTTGTTCCATTGTTCCCCAGCACCAGACGGGCCTCCCCAGCCTGGAAGGGGGCAGGTGGGGTGGCAGGAAAGCCCCCTGGAGCCTGGCCAGCAGGCGGCTGGCATCTCTGTTCACACAGCAGCAGGGATCCAATTCTGTTTGATTGTAGCTTGTCAACCTGGGGCGCTGGCCTCCTTTGCTCTTTTCTCCTCCAGGGGCAGCAGGCTGGAGCCACACTGGCATTTTTTTTTTGACAAGGACTTGATATCTTTGGACAGTTTTTCCAACTCTTCAAGTCAATGATGGGGAAATTGAACCATCAATGGACATTCAAAAATTATAATAAAAATAAAGGGTTGGGAGGAGGGAGCTGTCAGATAATTTAGAGTATTGATTTGGTTGTGATATTGTACAATGAAATATTATTTAGTCCTAAAAAAGAACAAAGTACAGATACTTTTTCACATGAAGAATGAACCTTATGCTAAGTGAAAGACGCCTGGCCCCTAAAGGCCACTATCACATGGTGACTCCATTTGAATGTCTGGAATAGTCGAATCCATAGGGAGACAAATTAGATTAGTGGTTCTCAGGGGAGGGGTGAAGGGAAAGGGAGAGGCTGTTAATACTCCTGGAATTTCCTTTTGAGGGGTGAAGTATTCTGGAATTAGATAGCGGTGATGTTTACACAACTTCGTGTATGTACCAAAACTCCCTGAATTGCACACTGAAAAGGGTGACTTATTAGGGTATGTGGATTGTATCTCAATTTTTAACATTGTATGATAAAAACCACTAGAGTTTTAGTCTGTAGGGAACTATGGCCGCTGACCATGTATGACAAGAAGAAGTGGTTCATAGCGAAGAGCTGAGGGTGGGGCTTGGTCCGTCATCTGCCTGTCTAATCTAATCCTGACAGGTATACTTTGAGCACCTACTGTGTGTCTAGGCACATGCAAGACAATCTGTTCCTCCTTCAGGAAACCCCGCTAATTCTCTGCACCCTCTTGGGCAGTTTCTCTTCTCTGAGTCTCTGTTTCCTCATCTGCTCCTAGGAATGTACAGGGGGCCCAGGTCCCAGGCAAACACCATAAAATTCCTCAGTCCCTGGAGTAGTGGTTTCCAGACCTGACGGTGCCTCAGAACCTACCTCAGATCCCCATGAAATTACAGGTTCTGGAAGGTTCTGTTTCAGCCAGTCCAAGGCATTGTGGGTGCCTGTCAGGCTTTGGAATCCCCACCCAGGCCCCTCAGAAACCAAAGTCTGGCTGCTTAGCCACCAGAAACCGGGTCCCCTGCCTTCTCCAGTTGCATTCTGGGTTTTCCCAGGGCTCCTCAAGCACACCTCAGAATCTCCACACCCCTTTCCCTTTGGGGACCCTTGACCTCAAGGAGAACCCCCCGTGGGACTCGGCATTTTGCCATCTGTGAAATTATTTTTCCCTGCATGTCATGCTCCACTGATGTTACACAGAGTGAAACTAGGCAAAAGTTGTCCAAGCTCCAAAATAAAACAAAATCACTCATCCATTTGTAGGGTCATTTTACATGTTAGAAATCAGCTGCTTAGAAGCTTTGGTGTGCGATCGGTTAGCGCATGGTGCTCATACAGAAATCAGCTGCTTTGGCCCGGTTCTCATTATTTGGGGGAATATTTTCCATCAAGTTTCCTAAGCCTGGGCAGTATTTGAGAGACAAAAGGGTACATTTATTATTATTTAAGGGAGGATTGTTCTTTATATAGTTAAACATAAACTTTTAATGTGGACAGTTTATAGACACACATACACAGACAAATGTGGACCGTTACACACACACACACACACACACACACACAGTTGTAAAGCTGGGCTGCATTTACACTCTCCCTGTGCCCTCCCATTGGGGCAGAGGAGCTGAAGGAGACGGTGTGCAGGAGTGAATTGGATTCCTACCTAGCAGGCGACCACCAGGGGGTGCCCAATGTCTTTCGGTTGCATTGTAGGTGGGGAGTGAGGGAAGAGAAAAGGTGAGAGCTGGTAAATTGAGAAGCCAATTCTGGCTTAAGGTATCAAAGAGCTGACATGGGAGGGGTTCCTACCTGGGTCACTCTTCTCTGCAAAGGCCACTATGTGGATCCCGTTCAGATCATCTTCCTGTGGGAGAAAAGAATGAAAGGTTACATTCTCAGGGGGAGAGACAGGCTGGAATGAAAATGAGGGCGAGGATGGCTGCGGGAGAGGGGACACAGGCACAGGGGGACAGGCACAAAGGGACACAGTCACGGGGACAGGCTCACAGGGGCAGGGAGACAGAGCAGTGTGCCCATGGAGGAAGGGAATACTGATGAGCAATGGGGAGGAAGGCCTGGTGCAGGATAAATGGGTTTATGAGACAGGAAAACACCAACTACACACAAGACATGAGCACCAAATGGGCCTCACTCCAGTTGTCTGGTGGGTCCAGCAGGGCAGCAGGAAGAGGCAAAAGGGGGAAGAATGTGAGTCTGGTTCATCAAGAACTCGGAGGACAAGAGCCCTCTAAACGCAGGGTCAGTGAATGTGAACCTGTGTTGCAAGAAGTCACCACCAGCAAATATAACCAGCGACAGCCCAGATTATTGAAACTTCTGAACGCTGCTGACAGACCCTGAAGCTGTCCGCAAACAGGCAGTAGGCAGGAAGTCCTTGAGGCGAATTAGAATGCATAATGTTCACACAACTGTGCTTCTCTGTTACAACATCACTTAGTAAAGAGCCTGCATGGTCAGTAGGGGGTGCTTTGCTGACTGTCACTTCTGGGGTGCTTTTGGGGGTTCCTTTTGGCTGTGGAACCAAAGCTTGCGGAAGCAATGTAGGCCTCTAACACATACGTAGGGGCTGGGGTAGGTTGGAGGTGTGAGGGTGGCCAGTGGGTATCACTGTGGAGGTTGGAATGAGGCAAGGCATCTAGTGAGAGCATTTCATATCTATGGGACAAGCAGGTGGCATTCCATGCTTCTAGGCCCTGAACAGAGAAGACTAGGGCTCGCGTGTCCTTTGCTTCGATTATTTCTGCAGAAGAAAGAGCAAGAGCTTGGAGGCGCCTCCTTTGTAAGAAACTGATTCTCATGGGACTTGGACGGAAAGCTGTGTGGGAGTGAGGCACCAGGGACAAATTGGGGTGAATAGTGATTATCACTGACACAAGGAGAGGGACTCATTGGGTACCCTGAATGTCATATCAGCATCATCCCATGGAAAAAAAAAAATACCCCCGGCATCTCAACCCTCCCATGATCCCGTTTCCATTTCAATTGATTTTAATGCTGGTGCAATCCTATCTAAATGCTAATTCTTTTCCTTGGAGTTTGGAATGGACAAAACCTCCAAAAATTCTGAGCGAGAGTAAATGGAAAATATTATTATGAAAAACAAGAGATTGGGCACTGCCTTGGTCAGGTTCTCCGGGGAATTGAATTTTACAGATCTGTATGTGTGCGTGCAGGTTTATTACACAAATCTGACAGGAGCCAGAGGGGAGTGGGAGATTTCAGTGTTTTACATTTGCTATTATCACCAGATAGAACACCCTGATCAGTTCTCATTAGGCCGCCCTGGGCCCCTGGCTCCTGCCACCGGGCGGGGGAAGGCAGTGCTGTTAACTTCGTGAAACAGGCTTCATTTCTGCCTGCCCGTCAGGAATGCACTTGGAAATTGGTTTTGGAATTAAGAATCCATATTTATTTCCTAAGAGACTGCTCATAAATGGCAGTCCCTCCCCAGGCCTCAGGTGGTCCCTGGGTGGAGAGCTGTAACCAAGGGGAAGAGCTCCTGTCTTTGTGGGTCCAGTCAGCCTGCACGCCTGTGCTGGGCACCTGCAAAGACGCAGGTGTGGGCTCTGCGCCTGGTATTTTCAGTAACAAACTCCCAGGGCAAGACCCTGGAGGCCACCCTGCAGCTCAGGATTACTCAGGGATACCCCAGGTGCACAGGGGCCGAGGGGCCATCCGCAGGACTGACCACCCACGGCCTTTCTCCAAACCACATGGCCTGCACTGCCCAGGTCATCCATTTAGTCTTCAGATCATGTTGTTTGGGAAAGGATCTCTTTCCTCGAATCAATCTTCCCTTCTTAGCCAGCTGGCAGGGTCTCTGCAGGACGGGATTATACCTTAAAATAACACGGATGATTAAAATGGGGATGTTCTGTATCTACCATTTGCTTTTGAGTCAGTACTTTGTAAGTACTTTATTCCTAAATCTTAAAGGAAAGTCTTATTCCTGTTTAATGCTTAAAGGGTGGCGGTGACTTACCTAAAGCCACAGAGCCAGTAGGTGACATACCTGGGGTTCAAGGCAGTTCTGCCTGGTCCCAAAGGCCCTGCTCTTCCTATCCCACCAAAGGAGTCCAGAGTAAGCCACAGAGGCACAGGAGTTATTCTGAGCTGAAGGTGTTAGAATTTCTGAGATCCCTCATTTGCCTAAATGCACAGCCTCCCAAAAGAACTCAGTTGTCACTAAATCCTTCCTGGGACGCAACTCTAACCTTCTCTTCTCAAATGGACATTGTCACAAATAATCATCCCTCTCACCTGTTCTCCTAAGGACCCATTTCTCTCCCCCCCCCAAAGTCTTTTGTCCTCCCAGAAGGGTCCCTCTGTTTCTCCCCATTCGTTTAGATCTGTTTAGATGGTGTATAAGCCTCTCCTTGGGTCCCATTTTTGTGAACTCCCAGGAATAACTAGGTAATTAAATCTACATTTTCCCCCTCATACTAACCTCTCTTTTGTCAGTTTAACTTGCGAGCCTCTGAGACCGAACCTAAGGGGGACTAGGAACAAGTGTTTGCTGCTTGGCATTATCAGACACACAGGATGGGCTCCATGAATCTGCTCTCCTTTCCACAGGGCTCAGTGGCTCTTAAGTTGAAACAAGCTGAGATGAAGTCTTTATATACATAACATGACTGAACATCAGATACCCCTCTCCTCCAAAACCTGGACATTTGAGAGTTGCTTTGGTGAATACCTTTCTCTGGCTCCCCCAGCACTTGGTACATCCCTATGTCATAGCCGGGAGCATGCTGGATGGATGTCACAGGCTTTGAGACTGTTTGATCAACTCAGCCCTGAACTCCTAAGGGCAGCCATGCTCATTTTTATCATCTCGGTGCTGAGCACCAGATAACAGGTTCTTAGTCATGCCTACTGAGTTGAAAAAGGAGTATGGCAATGAACATCTTTCCTACTGGTTGAAGAAAGTTAGGAAATATTAGAGCAAGAAGAAATGAATCCCCCACCTACCAGATAGGTTACCACTGTTCAGATTTTGTGGTTTCCTCCCAGTCCCTGTTCAATGTTTGTTCTCATGTTGAATGAAGGGATGCAGAGAAGAAAAATGCACTTAAAAGCAACAGACTCCTGGTGCAACAGGGGCTGATCTGGAGTTTCCGGCCCCTCTTGGAACTGTTTTGTTATTGCAACAGAGAGAGGATTTTTCTGGAAGGAACTGCAGACCCTCATCCCTGTGCACTTTGATCCAGGACTCTTGTGACCACTTGCCGGGATGAGAGCCAGTGGAAGGGGAAGTCTCAGAGGGGAAGGACAGGTCAGCCCTGGGCCTGGACTACCCTGTCCCACCTTGACATTCTTTGAATAATATTCCAAGTAAATAAATAACTACCTGATTTACACAAGCAGATATTACCAGGCACCAGTTTCTTTAGTAATATTAAAGTATGTGTTTTCTCTGGTTTGCTGCTTTAAAATCCTATACAATGGAGGAGAGAAGAAAGTCAACAGTTGTTTTAGCCCTACCTAGTTTTTCTATCTTATTAAAATATTTTGCGATGTCTGGGGGAGTGGGTATTGAAGGTGAAGAGTTATAAGTTCATTAACTGGTCACTCTCCCCAACATTTGTGGTTTACATTTCCGCGGCTAAGTGGCCCACGGACATGTTCTTTGGATCAGTGCCCACCTAGGTGGATAGGGAAGGGATGCAGGGAGAGGCCCAGAAATCCTTCTTAGGATGCAGAGATAATTCTGGAGGATCTGCCCTGCCCTCCCTTCCTTGAGGGAGGCTTGGATGAGGATCTGGCTGGGTCTGGGGAGGGCGGCCGGGCAAGTCATGTGGGTGGTCCATGATGCTGGAAAGGAGTAAAGACCCTGAGTGCCCCTTTCTCTACCTGGTCAAACTTAACACACAGCCCTTCTTAATTAGAAAGCAATTGAATATATACTAACAGAAAATACGAGCCACCCTTGTTATTGCATTTTATATTGTAGCAAAAGGCTATGACTTATCTTAATCAAGTGAAAAGCAAGCAGAATCTTGTTCATCAAGTGAAAAGGGGGCAGAGAGTGAGTTCCAATGAAGCCAGACAAATTGCTTTTTGAACACCCAGCCCTGATACGGTGAGAGGGAGTTTCTGTGGGTGGTATGGGTGTTAGGGTGTTTGTGGTTGGGGGAGGGGTGCAGCGGTCTTGGGTGGGACACGGCTGCATCAGTGAGGGAAAGCCTGAAAAGAAAGAGAGTTCAACAATTTTGTAGTCTCTCCCTTCCAGAAGCTTAGCTAGTTGAGACTTATCTATTTGGGATGAAGGAAATTGAAGGGACCTAAGGATAAAGGCTTAGCAGAAGAGTAATAATCACTCTCAATTCAACGCGGCACCTCGTCCCATGAAAGGCCAAGGAAGACCAAGAACTAACAATCAATGCAAGTGTCTAATCCAGGGCTGGATCCTGCACCAGGAAAAAAACTTTTTTTCTTGTGCTGTAAAGGACATTAGTGGGATAACTTGACAATTTGAATAACTTGACAAATTGAGAAAGTAATGGAATTGTATTAATTTTCTGATTTCGACAAGTGTACTGTGGTTATGTGAGAGAAAGCCCTGTTTTAGAAAACATCTGAAGTGCTTAAAGGTAAAAGGGAATTGTGCCTGCTACTTACTCTCAAACAGTTCAGAAAAGAAATCTATCAACTACCCATCTATATAGCTATCCCTTTATCTATCATCTATCTATCGAGCATGATAAAGCAAAAGTGATACAATGTTAACACTTGGGGAATCTGGGTAAAAAGATCATACAATTCTTTGCACTATTTTTTATAAGTCTGAAATTATTTTAAGTGAAAATATTTTTAAAGGAATATGACTTTTATTTTTTACTTATTTATTTTAAAATTTTATTTAAGATTTTATTTATTATTTCCAGAGACAGGGGAAGGGAGAGAGGCAGAGAGGGAGAGAAACATCAATGTGTGGTTGCCTTTCACCTGTCTCCAGCTATGGACCTGGCTGGATACCTGGCTTGCAGCCTGGTTATGTGCCCTGGATGGAAATTGAACCAGCAACCTTTGGGTTTGCAGGCCAGTGCCTATTCACTATGCCACCAGCCAGGGGCTAAAGGAATATGACTTTTAAAGCACTGTTATACCACTTAAACCCAATAACAAAGCATTTTAAAGGTCAATTTTGGGCAGTATGAAATGTTAGGAGAATATGTCTCTATCGTATTGTGTTATTTATGTAGTCCACTCCTATACACTCCTATTTACCCTTCAGGTCTTATGAAGTGTTTGTTCTATGTTCGACTGTCCAAGTATGTTACATGCCAATAAGACAGAAAGTGTCAAGTTGCTCCATGGTTCTCTTCACTTGTCACTTTAAACACTGAATTAAAGAGTAAAGAGAGAGAGAGAGGGAAAGAGAGAGGGAGAGAGAGGAAGGAAGGAAAGAAATATGATTCCATATTAAATCCCTTACCACCTGTACCCCCACTCCCAAAATGATGCCTTGAGGGGACATGGCCCACTCCAGGGTGCTATACTAGACAGAACAAGAGAGCTGGCTCCAAATGATCTAAATTTAAGTTCCAAGTTCTAGTGCTTATTAATTTTGTATTCTTGAGGAATTAACTTAATCCATATGGTCACTTTCCCTGTGTAAAATGGGGTTAACAGAATCCTTGTTTTTCATCATTTTCTAGAATGGCTGAAGAACACTGAAATACTTGGGAAAATGCTCTAAGGCTTTGGTTGTTCTTGTTTATAGAATTTTGTATAAGCCTAAAGTGGGTGGGAGGTGGTACCTCCATGACTCTTTTTCTAATACTATTTGACCTGCCTGACACATTGTCTATGACCTAGACCTAGAGGATAATCTGACTCAGTGCTTTGAGTTGATATTTATTAAAACCGCTATCATTCATGTTTTGGGCTCTTCATATCATTCACATTTAACCCTGGTTTTAGATGCAGAAACTAAAGCTCAGAAAGGTTATGTGGCTTGATGCAGGATACAAAGCTACTAGGTATCGGATTCTATGCTTGAACCCAAGTCTCTATGACTTCATAGCCTGGGCTCCCTCCAGATGTTACCCTGAGCCTCTGGTGGCAGCAGTCGCCATGGGAAATGAACTCAGAGTAATTCTGCCCAGTGGGTAATACTAGAGAGACATCAACTGGGTCCATAAAACCTGGGTTGTAATGGAGCATGCTCACACCTCAAATACTCTACCATCCAGACAGCCCCTTCGGTCAAGTCAAACTGGGTTTGAGTTTTGAGACTCAGAGGGTTATTCCTCTTTGGGAACATACCAGGCTCTACAAGGCACAAGGGGTTCGCCACTTTCTTACCCATGTTTCAAACATATCTTCTGGGCGCAGGCGGCGTAGGGTGGGTCTGAAAAAGAAAGGAAAAAGTTGACCTTCCTTGAGTAATAAAACCATGGCAGACACGGTGACACCGCAGCTTACCCCGTACCGAACTGCATCACACAGAGACATGGGTTGAAAGCTCTCAGCCTTTTCATGCACTGGTTCAACCCAGGGGTCATTATGTCTATGACAAAGCAGGTCAGAGGACGCAGGGTCAGCTCATTCCTAGGGCAAGAAGTCATCTCCCTCCCCACAGAGAGCCCAGAGAAGACCCAGAAGAAGGAGCCCTGGGAGGGAAAACAGGAAGTTTTGATTTTCTTTTATCATCAGCATCATCCATCCAAAGCCTTTTAAAGGATGTTTGGAAGAGCAGGTAGGATCCATGTCTTGCCCATGGTTTCATTTCTTCCTGAATGTCGGCCAGTGGTGCTAGATACGTTCATATTTGCTCCTCCAAGAACTGCCTCCCTGTAGAGACCAGGACTGACTGGTTGATGAAATTACGGTGCTTCAGGTCCCATGAACATACATGAGCATGTGTTGGAGAGGGTGGGACAAGGTGGTGAATTCACCTCCACGTTCCATGTTCAAAATTGTCCCTCCCTCAAGATCAGGGCTCAGCAAACTGCAGCTGGTGGGCCAGATTCAGCCAAGGCCTCCTTATTTTTATAAATAAACTTTCTTTTGGTGACACAGCCACACTCAGTTGTTTGGGTATTGTTTACGGCTGCTTTCACACAGAAACAGGAGGCTTGAGTGTGGCGCATGGACCATCTGGCCCGCAGAGCCTGAAATATTTATTATCTGGCCCTTTATAGAAAAAGTTGACTGATCCATGCTAAGTGCTGTCAAAGAGTCCTCTCCCAGAAACTCTGTATATCAAATGTTCATCTTAGGGCTAAGTTACTTAACTACTCTCAGTCTAATTCCTTAATCTATAAAATTGGGGTAATGATAATTACCCCATTATGTTAGATAAAATAGCTCCCATAAGCACCTACAATGGTACTTGGCATAGAGGAGGCTGTCCTGAAATCACTATTGCTATTATTGTAGAATTGTACTTATATCTTAATCTGACTTTAAAGGGATATGCTGACAGAGGGGACATGGTTTAACCCCACCTGCCAGTATAGAACCATATTTAGAAAATATAGCAACATCCCTGCTTGATCATCCCAGCAACATCACTGATTGATGGCTAACAAAGCCATTCCACCGAGTTCAGTCATCCTGCAATGCTCCAGGGTGGCGTTCTTGGGGGTCTGAAATGTTAGGACTGAGAGGCTGTTCCCCATTTCCCAGACCCTGCCGCCCCCTGCTACCCGCTGCATGCCATCTGGGGTACCTTTGGTGCTCCTTCACAAACTCCACGAGCTCCTCTTCTGTGTAAGGTTTGTCGGGGATGGCCACGGGCTCGTCCATAAATGGCTCGTAGAAGTCAACCTCGTTCATCTTCAAGGACAATTTCTTTGCAACCTATAGCAACCAGAAATATGACAATCATTTCCTTGAATACTCATCTCAAGAAGCAGTGGGTGGTCCACCTGTAAGATGCGTGTGTGTTCTCTGGCCAAGACTCGAAAGTGCATGCAGTTTTAACTTAAATGTTATAGTGGTAGGACATCACCTGAGGCCTGGCTCGACCAATCAAAAAGGGACAGATAAGGAGGATAAAGCCTTTCTGGCCAATGAGGTCCAAGCAGGGGCAGAGAGCAGACAGAATGACAAGTGGGGGATCTAGTTCTATAATCACCATCACACCCACTGTATTTGCCAGGCTGAGGAGGAAGACAAAGTCAACCCAGATGTTCAGTGTCCTTGGGTGCATGGATTTAACTGAATCAATTTTGATAGAACAGGCCATTGATGGGAACCATTTAAAACATATAGGCACTCAAAATTGGAGGCTATCACATCAATCCTTGATCAGCTCATGAACTCTACTTGTTATTTAGGTTGAAGCCTGGCCCTAGGGTTGTCCCTCAGTACGGGGCTGGTATGATGGCTTCTCAGGGTCCAAGAACCACCCACTTGGTCACCAGTTGGGAGGTGACCAACTATCCTGGTTTGTCCAGAGGGGAGAGTTTTCCCTGGATTTAGACTCAGGAATCTCGGTTGGGTTGTTCTCCCCTGTACAAGACAAAAACTCAGGGAGCCCATGTGGCCTGGAGGGCATCTCCTCTCTTGATTCAAGTGGCCGCACAATCCTGTCTGGGCAGAATGGCTGCTGTGTTTGCCTGCAAACCTGCTGAACTCAGAACCTCTTTCCGGGAAATGATTCGAGAGGCCTGGAATGTGCCATGCTCTGGAGAAAACCAAGTGCCATTCTTTTCTGGTTCAGAGCTGTGACCTAAGAAAGCCAGGGTTGAACAGTGGTTCCTTGAAACCAAAGAAGAGTGGCTTGGGTGCCGATGCCCTGCAGGGAGATGGACAGTTCAGTGGCCCGGGGTCGCCGGGGCTAATGGGGAGGGCGAGGAACTGGATGTTACGTAAACTGTTGCACAAGGAGGTCCATTCTGCAGAAACACTGGCATCCCTATGGTTTTTGTCATCAGTTGCCATTAATTCCAGGTCACTGGTTCCAAAAGATAGTTCTTACAGTTCTTAACAAAGAAACTAGCATTCAACTCAGAGGGAAAGAAAAGAGGCCATGTTAAGAAGGACAATCAAAGGAGATTGTTAAGGTCATGTTATTTTGTTTTAAGGGACAAGGAAGTATGGTTTTCTTTTTTTCTTACATTTTTCTTCCTCCATGGGGCAGGGAGTAGTATGGATGGCAGGCGGGGAGCAAGAAGAGCAGGGCAGATAGCAGCTAGGCAACCTGTGTCTAGGTTTACACACAGTTTGCAAAGCTGGGCCCACACTAGAATGTTTTTGACAATGACATCAGATTCTGGTTCTGTGAGTTCACTTACTACTTATTTTTAGAACCAGGAAACTGCTTGCATGAAGTGGGAAGCGATCAGATGAACCTAAAAAGGCAATAATAGTAAGTGCATAGAGCACTTGCTATGTGCCAGGTGCCGTTACAAAGCGCTTTAGGCTGATTCCTTTCTGAATCCTCACTTTGATTGTATCAGGTAAAAGCTGGTGCTATACTCATTTTACAAGTGATAAGTTTGAGGTACAGTGTGACAGCGCAGTTTGGGACAGAGTCAGAATTCAAACCCGATTCGCCCCTACACCAACTCTCCTTTCACTAGAAAATCACTTTCTCCTCGACACTGTAGAGCGCGAGGTCCGTCCCTCTGGATATTCCATGGGTGCTGCACGTGCTCGGTGAAATGTTTCCTGCCCCCCTGTCCTCACGCCGCCCATCACAGTCTGCTAGAATCCAGGCTTCCTAAAGGTGAGAAGAAGCTCATTAGAAGCTCTGGGTGCCCCCACGTATATGAGTTGTGGGGGAATCTCTGGTCCTTGGATGTCAGTGTCCAGTAGGCAGTGCGAAGACCACACATGTCAGCTGGGATTGTGATGCTCTTTGGTTTAATTTTGGGGATTGCTGATCCAAATTTCCCAGAGGCCTGTTTGACTGTATCCCCACCACTATGGGGTGCTCCCATCTTGGAGCTCAAAGAATCCCTTTCTTTACTCTTCTTTTTGTATTTTGGGTGGTAAGGACTGAAGGAGATTTGATTGCTTGAGGCATTGATTCATTTATTCACTCCATATTTAATGGGGCTGACTGCATCGGAGGTACTGTTCTGGGGCCAGACCTGGTTCATGGTCGGAACAAAGGTTTGAGAATGGATTTTACTGCTGAAAGCCCAGCAGGTCCATATAATGAGTTAGTTCTTTTGTGCCTTTTAAAAAACTAGTTGGAATAGATTTTGCCAAAGGCAAGAAAACCTCAAAGCACAATGTCCAGGTTTTTGACATTTGCAGGTGTATGGATTTTGATACAGATGTTTTTCTACACATTAGCAAGCCCTTTCAGTTGTTGCAAATGAAACCAATTCAGTGAATTTAGGCCTTTTCAATATCTCTCTTCTCCATCGACTCTGTTTAGATCATCACTGCTTCTTTTGGTCCTAATATGATTCAAAAAATGATTTTGCTTCTCTCTCTTCAGTCCAAAGAAGGAACAGGTTTGTGGAAGGTCACACGGGGACGGTTAGAACGGATATGTTTCAGGCTGCACGATGCAGTAGAGCAGATGCTACCCTCAGCCCTCTGACCCTCTCTTGTTCTCTTGTGGGGCTTGATTTAGGATCAGGGTCCATAGATCGGGTCTGGTCCCCAACCAGTGTGCCTGGTAAAATCCCCTGGCTTTTGAAATATGCTTTTTTGCTTTTTGAAAATGCATATTCCTGGGCCCTGTGAAAATCCTAAAAAATCCACATTTCCAGGGCTAGGTCCCCAGAATCCATAGTTTTAAAAGGCCCTTGGTATACCCATCTGGGTAGCATTGGAAACTATTAATTCCCAAGTCTCCACCAGCAGCCTGGACGGCTCCCCTTCTTTACGCTTCTCCAACTCACATAGCAGCCCCCCTTATCCGCGGTTTCCATTACCCACAGCAACCAGAATTCCAGAAATAAACAATTCATAAGGTTAAATTGTGTGCCATCCTGAGTGGCATGATGGATGCCACCGTGCCTCTGGGACCACACCTCTCTGCTGGGCACTGTCAGCCACACCCCAAATTGGTGGGTGCAGATTTTTAAGTCCCAAACAGCTGCAGGTCCTGTCAGGGCAACAGTTCTGCCCTCTGTGTTCCACACAGAGGTAGCAACCATTTATCCTTCTCTTTTTGAATGTTATAAAGTTCAGTAAGGCTTCATGCAGGGTGGTGCTTATGACTCAGTGTCTTATAGAGATTTTAATGAAGAACCTTCCCAGTTTTTAATTATAGCCTGACCTCACCTTCTTCATGGGACATAGACACAAAGCCATATGGTTGGGCTGAAGGCTCATCTGAGGACTGACCCCACCCTGAACTCTGCATGGAGCCACCCTTCTAAGAACTGAGGTTTGCTGCTAGGCTGGGCCTGTCTGCCTAACTCTCTCTCCTGGGATGAGTTCCTACCCAGTCATGATTGGTCTCTCCAGACCAATCGTATGGAGCCTTCAGGGATGGATTCAAGTTTGAGCTTCTCTGCTGGCACCTTCTCCCTCTCCGGGCCTGAGGGGCTGCCTTTATTAACACTAGTCCTCGCTGTGCGCCGGGTACATGCATTCAGCATGCGTGTTTCCTGCCCCAGCGCAGACTTGTGTAGAGCATTGACTTTGAAGTCTGGCCGACTGGAGATGGTATCAGGCTTCACAACTCACTCCGTGACCACGAGCAAGTCACAATCTCTTGGTGCCTCGATTTCACCCTCTGTAGACTGTGAATACTAACCCCTCTCTCCCAGGGGTGTTGAGAAGATGCAGTAAGAAAACCTACCTAAAGCTCTTGGCACAAAGCCTGGCACATATGTATTAAAAAAAAAATTTAATGAGTGATCATTACTGTTTGTTTTTGGTATTTTTGTCAAGATCTCTCCCAACTCTAATCCAACCAATTAGAGTAAACTTCCTTCAAATTTAGATGATATAATTTCGATTATGGACCTCTCTTCCGGATTATAGACTTGTAAACTGGGGCCATATCCATAGGAGCGGCTCCATATATGTATGACTGAATACAATCTCTTTTCATTATACTTTTTTCTGCTTCAGCATCTATAGGCATCCTTGTTTTTCACAGAATACTTGTTTTTCACAGAGTACTTCAAGCATTCTAAGTATGAATATTGGGTGTGTTATGTGTGTTGTGTGTTATGTGTGTGGAAGTATGTTAGGTTAGTGTGTCATGTAGTTGTCTCTTTGTATATATGTGTGGATTATGTATTAAGTATACTATGCACATGTGCTGCATGTGATGTGGGTGAGTGTGTGAGTGTGTACCCTGAATCTCAAGGATAGGTACAGAGTCTTCTGCTTAATGCTGTGCTGGAGAGGAAAGGGTATGGATTTGTGACACAGCTTGTCTTAAACTGGGATCTCCATGCTACCATTAATTCACTGGAGACCTTGGATATTACTTAACCTACCTAAATTTATTTTCCTCATTTAGGACGGGGAGCATTCCTCAGAAAGTTGTTCAAGGGATTAGAGATTGTATTAGTGCAATATATCAAATTATGCCTCCCCACCCCCACACACAGAAGGCACTGGGTAAATAGTAGCTACTTTAGTAGTACCTGAAACCAGGATAAAGTACTCCAAGCACAGTAGACCCCAAATAAATTACCCATTCATTCAAGGTCCTCAACTCTGCTGTTCTTTGGCCTATAAAGGTAACTTCACATCCAGGAAATAGAGAGCAATGGGATTATAGACAAGCACATGGGTGACACATACTGAAGATGAAGCACCAGGGCTTAGAGGTCCATGCCCCCCATTCTGCACCCCACCTTCACCCAGAAGAGGGAAAGTGAGCGACTCAGGGAGGGAGCCATGATTTGTGTCCCGCACACCCGGAGCCCACACGCTCTCCATTCTTAACGCTGGAGGTGGTCCCAGGTGGTTGTGCATCTCTCTTTATTGGATGTTTTCAGAAATAACCCTACCTCTTCTGAATTATACATTCTCATACTCATCTCTCATTCAGTGATTTCCTGCTATAGTTCTAACACTTCTGGAGAAAGTGTAAATGGATGGAGGGTGGTTAATGCTGCTGAAAGAAAAGGAAAGGTGGTAGAACGTTCAAACTGATTCAAGTTTGAATCAGTGTCCTGATTTGGGTTTCACAGGTGCTTACCCCTTTGTCGAAGGTCGCGAAAAATTTGATGTAAGGTTGAAAGTGTTCAGCTGCCTCTTCAAAAGCCTTGTAATCTAAGAGGGGAACATAGAAGGGAGAGAGACATTTTCAAGGGAGAGAAGATATTTCTCTTCTTAAATAATGAAAACAATGAGAAGCCAATTAATCCTGATTGGATAATTATTAAGTAGCTATTATTCAGGTAGATAATTCTTTAGTACTAGTTCAACCCACCGGTTCCTCAAGGAGTTTGAACTGACTGACATTCAATCTCCCAGAACAAGTCCTTGCCACACTTTATGTGTTTCATGAAATGGATAGATGGAAAGGAGAAAACAAGGGCAAGAAAAGGAACTGTCACACTCCAGAGCAAAAGAAAGTTTTTTCGCTCAGATTCACTGCTGGTGACAGACATGGCCTCCAGAGAGAGTGAGACCTGCTTTATGACAAACACGACAGAGAAGGAAATGCATCTCACTCTGTTCAGCAACTCAACCAAAAGTGACATCACAGAAGAATTTTGAACTCCTTAACAGGAGTATTCTTGATGGTAAATCCTAGTGTTTCTTTCCGTCTTGTTAAGTATTCTTGTTTTATCCTGATCCCTTGCAATTAATCGAGACCATGCTTGATTCTGGTCCCAAACTTGAGTCCAGACTGGCGGAGACAGGCATGAGGCCGTGTAGTGTGGCCAGGCCGAGCTGCACCACACCCAGTCTTGGTGAAGATGTTTGCTTTCCAGCCTTAGGTGCAGGGGTGATGGTAATAGGAATGGTGGGGGTGCTCGTGGTTGTTTTACAAAAATTCCATGATCCTGAGAGTCAACAATCCTATGAGTCATTCTTACCAAGGTTAACTTTTTCCCATTTCATGGAATTCTGTATCTTTTTAATATCAGAGGCATAAGCTTTTGCCAGAATTTCAGGTATGTGTAATAGTCAACCAAAAGCATTTCAAGAGTAATGTTGGCTCAGGGGACACCAAGATGAGCAAGACAGAGCCTGTGCTCAAAGGCTCACAGCCCAGAAACCCTCGTGGACCCTTAAAGAATCATAGTGCAGTAATGAGTTGCTGGAGCAGAGACAAGCATGGTAAGCACAACTGAGAGAGGGGTTGAAAAATGTACAAGAAACCCGTGCACACTGATCTGCGTTCATAAAAGCTCATCTTCATAAGCATGATTAGGTTGTCACAAGATAGGGCTCATCCGTGGACAGCTGGGGTAGAGGACTGAGTGGAGGGGAAGAAGGTGGGTGGGAGATTCGGAGAATGAATGGAGGAAAGGGGGAGAGTATAGACAGAGAAGTGATTAGAGCAACAGCTAAATCATTTACATCCATTTAAAGCAGCAGGGAGCTCCATCAGAATTCTCTGTTCCTGGTCCTTCTTGTGGCTGATGAATCTCTCTCCACCCCCTGAACCCCTACTTGAATGCAAAGCACGGTCTAGACCTGTGTCAAGAGAGCTCCCTTCTTCTCCCAGGGAGCCAGTTTATATTCCTATGAAAAAGGGTGGGGCAAGGCCATCCCCAACTTGGTGCTTCAAGTGAGGGTTGAACTCTTTGCCCCTTGCAAACTGGAGCTGTCTTCAGGTACCCTGGTCTAGTCTTCTATTCTGATCTCATGAGAAGCACCCCAGGGAGTAGCCAGCATCTATATAGAAAGCGACAATGGAAATACAGTCACCTAAAGAACTGGGGCAAAACTCCCTGGCTAGCCATCTCCCCAGACACTCTCTTCAGGAGGGTGAATAGAGGCTTTTATGTAGCAAATGAAGAGGCCCTGGGTCTTGGGGGAGAGAAAATTGGTGGGTTGCTGGGATGGCTAAGGGGCCAGCTGGTGGATGGGTAGAGACACAGCTTCCCAGATAATTTCAAAATATTTTGGTGTTTCCAGAAATAGCCCCAAATAGCCCCTATTCGCATTTCCGTTACGTACTGATGCTACCAGATTCTCTTTCGTAGTTAGGCTGAGACACCAGAAAAAAGCGTCACTCGTTGGGCTCGAGCTGCCAAAGCAGCTTAGGAAAAGGTACGCAGGTAGTTCATTTTTCTAGTTCCTTCCCTTCCTGATCCTTCCTGACCCCCCTCACCACCCTCTCACCCTGTACGAGTTGTGCTGATTCTGTGGTGTGATCCTGTGCCCACCCAGAACCTGGCCACAAAGCTTTCAAAGGGAACGTACCCACGGGTGTGGTGCACGTCGCAGGCGGCTTTGGTGGTCAGCGGGGCTGGCCAGCATTTTCCACACTGAGCCCAGCCCTACTCCAGTTTCCCCCTAACGTGGTCCAAGTGGCCGAAAGGCTCTCCAGCTGGTGACCACAGGGGCTGCCAATGCCAGGAGGAGAGCCCACTGTTTGTCCCACTTCAGGGGAGAATCCAACTGGTGAAGGGGCAGGTGGAAAAGTGGAGGAAGGGCTTTTCGCAATTCTGTAAAACCCTCACCCCACCCCCACTCCCCTAAAAGGACAGCCTCCATGTCCTTTTCCTTTGGCTTCCTGCCTGTTTTGCATAATCAATTCAGATGTTCCGTTGCATGGGGTGCAGGGAAGGTTCCCCCTCACTCCTACCCATCCCAGAACATGCCAATGGCCCATCCTCTTTATGGATGATCTGACCTACGTTGTTGGGACTCTAGCCTTTAGACTGACGGGCTGGGGTTGGTAGACAACTTACATTCTGAGTCCTCGCTCTTGAAAAAGCCAATGAGTTTGATGTGGTCCTCAATGCGTTCAAAGGCTTGGACTTCC